>PNEQ01085106.1:33089-60891 GCA_003012365.1 Medauroidea extradentata | reverse complement strand
ACCCAATTCTATCCAAACAGTAAATTTTTAAATTGCATTTTTTCTGCAAAGTGTCTCTAGGCCCCGACTTCCGTAGCTTTTGCGGGAAATTAAATATGACTGACCCTTGTCATCAAAAAATGAGAAAATCGAGATTCCAATTGTCTTCTCTCGAGCGAATAGCCCGACTCCCGTAGCATTTAACGGAAAAATAAAGCAAGTGATAGTTTAAATATAACTTTATATCAATAGTCAGATGTGTTATGATGAAAAGAACATCGCTAAACAATAGATATGACCAATCCTTTTCCTAAAAAAAATGAGAAATGCGAGATTTCGAGTGTCTTATCTCGAGCGAATAGACCGACTTCCGTAGCATTTAATGGAAAAATAACGCAAGTGATAGTTGAAATATACATTTATATCAATAGGCAGACGTCTTACGATCAAAAGAACACCGCTAAACAATAGATATGATCGACCTTTGTCCTAAGAAAAAAGAGTAAACCGAGCTGTCGAGTGTCTTCTCAAGAGCGAATAGCCCGATTTGCGTAGCGTTTAGTGGGTAAAAAAAAGTACGCGTTCCTTACTAGTAAAATGCCCTTGGAAATTATTCACCAAAGAAAGAAGGAATAAGCGGATGTATTCATTCATTGCGCAGTTTTATATAACTTAACGTAAAAACATTCCCTTGACGTTGTTGAAGAATTGTACGAGAACGTAGATACTAGTAGCGTGCAGAGCTGACAGATAGCGCAACTGTGCCAACGTTCACAATATGGAAGATAGATAGCGCCACCGTAGCATATACCGACGTTGTTTCAAAGATGCCATTTTGTGACGTTCTTACCTAAAATCGTCGAGGTTTACATGTATAAGTGATTGAAAATAATCACTTTCACAGTCAGTATATGCGGTAAAAATAAATTAGGAGTTCCGGGATTACGTAATACACGAACGTCTATTTATTTTCCAAGTTCGACATACCCGGCGACAAAAGTTTCTACACTTGGAGAATATGTAGCGCTATTATCGTGCTCACTTGTGAAACGCACGTTTTATGACATGAAGTAACGCATTGTTTAAGCAAATTATGCGCCAAGTTAATTGTTTTAAGTACGTATGGTGTTAACGCAATATAGAAAAATATCACGCTATTATTTATAGCGTTCGTGTAAAAAAAGTAAACTCATTCGGCGCGAGATGAGAGAGATATAAGACGTCGTGAAACAGCCTAGAAAGAGGCTGTACTATAGTTAAATGAGCATATGCGCATGCGCTGGAACTTTGCGTCTATAGTACGACCTCAATATAGATCCTAATACGTCGTAGTTGGAGACTGGCCGGCCGGCTTGGCACAGGCGGCGGCGTCGCCGCGCGGTTTTCAAACTGTCACTGCCACATTTTTTAACGGATTTTCGCTATTTTTGCTTTATTTTTAATATTGTGACTTACCAAGTAATAACTGCAACTCTACAATTCATATTTTAATGCCGTGAATTAGATACAGTATGTTTTATTCATTGTCAACGTAATTCCTTACAATTTTTTTTTGTCATATAATTTTGTTATTTTTTGAGGGTTCCTGAGTTTGTATTCGTAGAATCGCTACCTTCGTTAAATCCAGGGTTCGTAAAATCGGGAGTCTAGTATATTACATTCTATATTAATGTATTTATAATTTATTCTAGTTTGAAACAATTTAAAATGCAATACATTACGTTTTGAATGTAAGAAATGAACGTATTTTTATTAAGTAGCAGTTGAAAGTCACTGCTACTTGTTCTATAAAAAGGGACTGCCCAGGGTCACATTCATTTATCTATAACTGCACACGGGACGGCAAATAATAATCCGTGACTTATCCGATACCTTCAGAACGTTTAGGAATACGAGCGCGTGTTAGGACTCAACCCTTGCGTTTCTGTGTCCGGAGATGGTAGTACATTATTCCTTTCCAAATCAGTACACCGTACATTACCGCTTGCTTGCTGAAAATCGTATTTACAAGAGTAGAAAAACACTAGAAAATTGTACAAAAAAAATTTTTACGATGGCGAGAATGTTAAGTGATAAGCTACAAGCTTTTCAAAAGCTTAAAACTGTTAATAAATAAGAAAATAATTATTTTGTAGACAGTATGCTAAATGCAGGATTTAGTATAAAATGTTTACACTGCAACAGCATCGGCACAGTTGGCTCAGGTGGCAAGGTGCTCGGTCGGTAAGCGAATTATTCAGGTTTAAATCCTAGCTGGTCCGAAGTTTTTTTTTTTTTTTAACTTTTTTAATATTTCACAGAATATTATTAGTAGTGTAGTACGATTACTTCAATTTTAGGAAATATAGTTTGTACACATTAAAATAACATTATATTAGACCGATACAGTGTTATAATCAACTATTGGTAAAGAGTACAAACAAATTAGTTGTCGCTGTATATGACGTACAAAACATGTATAAAAATAATTTTTTAATGTTTTACATTCTATGAGAAGTTATTTTTTTTTTGTGCTAACCTTAAAATAAGAAATATTGTGTCTAGAACAATATAAATTTGTCGTCACGTTCAGATGCACATAATTATCTTATTTAGGTTTTTTACATATTAAAATAACACGATTAAACAATTAATTTTCCTGAATAATTTTTAACGCTCATAACAACAAGTTATACTCAATTAAAATGTACTAATGCATCTTCGTTTTTTCATTTTTATGCATGTAAAATAACAATAACATAGTGTGAACATTACTAATATAGGCATTCTAATTAGTCCACATTGCCCTAATCATGCAAAAAAATCATAATTAGTAAACATTTTGCATCACAAAAAAATAATATGTTTCGTTAGTCTTTTAGGATCATATTAGGCTGACACATTTAGACAGCTACTTAGCCACAAAAAATCTACGTAATACTTTAGCCAAACAAGATATATAAAATACAAAATTGACCATGTGTAATATGATTTAAAATATTCTGAAATTGCATTTTAAGCAGTCAAAATAATAATACTAAAGAACTACAGAATTACAGAAAAGTGATGTCTGTGAGGGATGTGGCTGGCGTGGTTTTCTTGCCTTCCAGCAGTGTCTCTAAGACACATCGCAAGCATTAGCCCTTTTACATTCAAATACAATAGAGTCTCTTTTATAACGAAGTGTTACAATTCCGGGTTTGGTCCTCGCTATAGCGAAGTTCTCGCTACTATAGAATTGGCCCAATTTTGACTCCCAAAACCCAAATTATAGACAAAATTGCATTCAGATTATGTTGGAACATATTCAACAGAAAGTATCTTGTTATAAGTATAATGATGGATTATTTAAGCAGTTATGGCTTGTGCTCTCTATGATGATACCCAAATAGGATGTTAAAAACATCAAAACGAACTAAAAACTTGACAGTGAAACTAAGCCACAGCAGCGTTGTCTTGCAATCACTCACCCACTCCAGCTTCTCGAGGTGCGCACACCAGGTCGGCGGCCACTGCCTCGCGTCATTATATCAAACCAAACAACGACAGATAGTCACTGGAAATGACAAGTTGTCAGTAAACAAAACAAGGGATTGACCACAAACACTCACAATATCCGCGTTCATCTTCCTTGGATTGTGTTTCATCTTCAGTCACTTAAACAAAAGCTGAAAGAAGTTAAGCTACAGCTATCTGGGGTCATGTTTAATTTTCAGTGCCTCCAGCATTTTCTGAGGACATCAGATAATTCCTTCTCTAATAAACGTATAATTTTGTTTTAAAATATTGTTTGTGAGTCTCTCTGTCAACTTAGTACGAATAAAGAAACACAAGTAGATGAGCCTAGTAAGGTGATAAAAAGACTGACTGAAGTATAGACCTATGGGTAAATATTAACATATGAAGAAATAGGTAAAATGGTTCAGAAAGATAACAAAACTTTCAAATTCTTAAAAATTACCAATTTATCTGTGATATTCAACAAAAAAAGTACTCATTTTAGTTAACTTTAACACTTAAAAAAATTGACACTGTCCTGATACTGATTTCTTCAGGACATTTGTAAAATAGCACATTTTTAACACAGTAGTTATTTTTGTAAACTTGTAGCCAATTTATTAATTTTGTAAAATTTATGGAACTAAATTTGAGTACTGAAAATCCTAATGTAATTTTTAGTAAAAAACATAATATTTAGATAAGTTTACAATAAACTATTAAAATTTTGTTTATCATTTTCATGTATGTAAAAAAATTACATCACATACTTTCAGCTACCCGGTTTCATATAGGTAGAAAAATTATATAATTATACTTCCAGCTTTTTCAAAATATTTTTTGTTTTTTCTTATTAACTTTAAACAAACTGTTACTGAAACTAAATCTCGTTATTCAGGGAAATTTTTGTAAACATAATTATAAATTATTGCTTCCAATTGTATAGTTCTGTTTTTTTTTTTATGCAGAAGCAAATGTTTCTTTTTATCTAATATTTGGATAGTTTAAAAATTCTGTAATATGGTTGCCTAACTGTTTGTTAACTCCTAGGCTTGTTATTTGTCAACTAAAGTTATTGTATATTTTTATCCTAGAATAATTTATTTATGTTAAACAATCTTTTCCAGCAGTATTGTTGCTTAGAATGCCTGCAAAATTTTATGCCTAAATCCGACAAATAATATTATTCATTTGCAAGTTATTTTACAATTTCTGGTTAAAATGTGGCAGAAACTAGGCAGATGAAATTTTAATGATGTAATTTTTTATCTAAATAATTGTTAAAATTTTATATAATGATAAATCTTTTTTAGTTTCATACCAAGAGTGAGTTATTATTTAAAGATATCTGTAATGGGTTACATACATTTCGTTATTATGTAATTTTTCTATTAATTTGATTCGTTTCTACTTGTTACAGGTTTATTTTTAAGAGCTAGTAGGAAATCTTTATATAAATCATGTAATTCTTTCGGATGTTCTAAACAACTTCGAGGATATATCCATATTTAAAATCATCACATATATTGGCTATATATTTCTCAATAACTTTATTTAAATTATCAACAAGTATCCACTAAAAGTCTCCTGTTTGCAGATATTAGGACATTGTGTTTCCGTATAAATTGATTTCATCAAAGTACATTTAGTAGTCTACTTAGTTTTTAGGATCATAGTGTTTTAAAAATGTATTGTTTGCTTTTACATATCTTTTAGTACATTGGGACAAACCTCCCAGAATTCCTTTCTTATTCAATTGAATCATGTTGTAATCATAAAATGAATTTAATTAAATTTTTGGCATTTTAACATTGCATCCCAAGCTAATCTGGGTGCAGTAAAATACCACGCATGATGTAATTCATACACGTTTGTACATGTTACTATAAAATTTTCAAATACATTGGCTAACAATGAATCATCAGTTTTGAGATTTAAATCATGATACTCGCCTAGATTTTAAATACCAAATATTTCTCAGACTAATTTGTGATGTTTATAATCCTTATCGGATGTCCTTGTGGTAGACCATTCTTGATTGTCTATGAATTGCTTACTTTGTCATGGAAACAAACTTGGAAATATCGGTTTTTCAACGTGTTGGAGAATAGTGTCATTAGTTTTAAGCAAGATGTTTACTTTAGCTTTAATATAATGTGTCTAAACGAATGTTCTTGGTTAAAGATTTGTTCACTAGTACAGATTTATGAATGATAGAATAGAACACCCACAAATAATTATATTTAACGATTTCAGCATGCTTAAGGATCAAAGTAATTTACAGTATTTTTATTTTTTTTTAAGTAATGAGTAAGGAGCATAAATGCACCTGGGGACTCATGTGATACACCAATATAGTTTTGTCGAAACTCGCTGCTTACCAGTTTGTCAGTAGCGAGACAAAACTGTGTTGTTGCCTATAAGAAGAGTGTGACATAGTGGAGACAATCACGTTACACTTGGCAGCTGACCTAACATTAATAACATTACATAACAGCTGCCAAATAATTAACAATCCAGTTAGATTAAACAATATTTTGACCAGTTTGGTTTGGTTGTGACAAGTTATCTGAGAAGAAGAAGCAGATTCATCGTAATTATGTTTTATTTGAGTACTGAATCTCCACATGTCTCTACACTGGAACGTTCTTATATCATGCTTGCAGGAGTGAGTAGAATCTCATGTGCTTATCCAAGTTATAAAAGCGTTTTTTTTAATTGTTAAACTTATTTGTTAATACTTTCCAAATGTTTCATTAAAAATAATCTTTACTGTTACTTAAATAGTATGATTTTTACTGAATTGCTTTCCATGTACACATTATATCTTGTTCGTGGAAAGTATTCTCACTGTAAAAAGTAACTGGGTACAGGTTGGGTGCTTTGTTTTATAAGGAAAATATTATGTTAAATATTTTTACTAAAATATTATATTGCATATTTCATTGAAAATACTACATTAAATATTTTCACTGAAATATATAATTGTGTATTTCATGTTTCACCACTTTTAGAACATGATGCAAATAAAAAGGGTACAAAATGTTTGAGGAATTTTAGATTTAGTTTTAGCTAAATTTAACCTAATATCAATAATAAGCGCATGTATTTTTTTATTTCAGTGACAAAGTCAAAGGCATTTAATCAAGATTTGGTAAATAGGTACTTTCGCAATGAAGTGTTGACCTTGAGGAGTGAGTAATATTCAGTTCTATGTTTATTTAGGCAACTGCCTTACATGTAGTTGGTATTTATAGATATGTGTTTTTATAAAGAAAATTTACAAAAATCTATTGGCACTGAACCAGATTGTTAAAATACACCTAATAACAATGAACATTTGTATTCAAGGAGTTAACTACAGATTGTTCATAAGACAACACAGCGAAACAAACATTACCTATGAAACCTAGAAATATCAGCATTACTTCACCTATAAAGAAATTGCAGTATATGCTGTGCTTCACCAATTTCCTTCTATAAGAATAAGGAATGTTAAAATGTAATGGTTTCACAAAGCCATTTTGAAGGAGCTCAGACAGATACCTTGGTAGTTTCCGCAGCCACCGTGTTAACTGAGATTACTATAACATACTATAACATACTACATATATTGGCTGTGACAAAAGAAAGTTTATCGTTTAATTAGGGACATAAATGGTTACATAGGAACTACTAAGAGGAACAAACAGTCCCATTCTTCTTTAAAAAAATGCTTAAATAATGCTGAAAATTGGTAGTTACAAGCATGTTTAGCAGTAATAACACATACTTAATATCACCCTTCCACTTGAAAAAACCATAAACTTAAAATTATAAATTATAATCTCTATTTTCTCCAACAGCAACAAAGCAGATATTTATGCACTATCAGCCCCATGTGTTCACATGAACAAGTCACTCAGTTGCCACAATAACCAATCAAAAAAAAAAAACATTTAGCTTCCCAGGCTTACATTTTAATATGTTCAATCTGTTCTTGAATCAAAATAGGTACAACCAAATTTCTTTCTGTTCTTGTAGTCTTTCGGCACTACCTTCAACACCTTCTAACTCTCACTCACTTTTCATTTCCTCCAGCACACCTTCCCTAACCTTACCACAGTTCTAATAAAATCTGCCGTTTTTCTTGTCCGGCTTTCTACAGTGTCATCCTCTTTAAAATGTATTTGACCACATTTTCCTTTCTCTACAATTTTCACGTCAAACAAAACTTTGTCTGGTTCACGAAACAAGACTGTGTTTCCTATTCTGTTCCCATTTTCACTGGTCTGTACCTCAGTACAAATCTGACCCTCCTATTCCCTAAATAAGGATAACACCATGCAAGATTGCCCTGTTCACTTAAGCCCTCTAATATTTGTTTCATTTCCTTTGTACCACGTACGGTATTAGAACAGTACACCAGCACAATAGGTGAATCAAAAGCAAAATTGGGAATCACATTAAGAATGGGGAAGGAGGGGGTTGAAACATCTGAAGTTACCGGACTACCAAAGCAGGAAGACACAGAATATTAAGCACATACTTAATGTTGAGCACATTCGTTTTCAAGGGTTAACATGTGAGCCAAACAAAGATAATCACTGATTAAATTAGATGGAGGAAAGGGACCTAACAGAGCCGGATCAATCACTTGAAAAGTTCAGTGGAGTTCATGCTTACCGTCCTTATGAAACCGAAGTATGAGAGGAGAGAGCCAGCCTGAGTCCCACTAGCGACTGACTCTCGGGAAGGCGCAGTCTGCGAAGGAAGGCCAGCGGTGGGGAGGAGGAGAAGGGAGGGGTGCGCGCGCACGTCAGTAGTGGGAGGAGAAGGCATTGAGGATAGCAACGCACATGACGGCGACAGTGAGAACAACAGTCCAAGGTGGGAATTTCAAGTATTCAGTCTTATCTCACTCAATCTACAGCCCATCATAACTTCCCCCCCCCCCCCCTAAATCCTCCTCGTCTCTTCTTCTCTTCAATATTGAAAACCAATTCAGTTTAATCAGACACGAGGGGAGGGGGTTTACCACACTAGAATTAAAAAAAGTGCAGTCCAACCTTGATATTGGCATCATCGCACAGAGCTGAGAGCTGAGCAGCATTCTGATGAGACTGACATCTCCACGGTCACCACCGCTCAGGTGAGATCCATACTTCGGTCCGACGACAGTCGGAGAAGAGAGACACCATCGCCAGCCCGCTAGCCGAAGAGAGGGTCCCAGGAATACCACATGAAAGCAAAACATTATTATAACTCATGACTTGACAATGCGATCCTGTAAAAATTCGTAAAAATCCAAAATTTTGATGAATACACCAACTGAAAACAAATCACAATAAATGGTGCATCTATTGACTACTGATACAAATTGCAATAAACAGTATGACAACTTTGACGTGTCCGCCACAACACAAATTTCGTGTATACTCACTAATACATTAAAAATTTGCATATTTAAATAATGTCCTAAAATCAACACCCATGTAAACATTCCAAAAATACCAATAGATTACCAAATCAGATACTTATTCGACAATTCAAACCTCCCAGCTTCACACACCAATGATTCAAAAATATTAATCACCAAAAATAAGATAAAAATAACAAACATTTAAATATGACCAGTTGGTGCAATAATATAATATTTCTTATTGAAAATGTCATCAAATTTACAACTACGTGCACAATTTGACCATCTTAATATCACCTAGTTCTATCCTAATGACTATTCTTCTCAATTCAAAGCATGCTAGTTGACTAACCTACATTAATACTACTCTCACTACTACTTCCTAACTTACAAGTTCTACAAGTAAACACGGTGACTTATTAGTACTACCTACCACAAATCACGCGACAAAAAACTCACAAGCACTACACAAATACTGGTAACAAAACACACGTAACACCACAAAAAGGAAACAATAAACATCACGAAACGACACAAAACAACACAAAGCAGGCCCGTGCCGAAGGTCTTAAACAGCTGACCTTGAAGCACTTGACATCCATTAGATCTGGAACAACTATCCAATCACATTAATCATCACCGTCTTCATGTGGGACTGATTTCACATGGGAAACATGGGCCTTCCGGACCACAGTTTCCGGGTTTTGAAGTAACAAGGTGTTAGGACCAAGTATCCTCAACACCCTGAGCAGCCCCACAAAATGTAGTTGCAATTTACTCGTAGCGGCAGAACGAAAAGTCAACACATACGTACGAGAGTAAACCAGGTCACCCACTGCGTAATTGGCCGGAGCCCGGCCTGCGTTTACCCTAGCGTGCAACTGATGCTTAGCGCTCTCCAAATTTCCAGCTACTTTGTGTGACAACAATTCCCATTGCGCATCAGTCAACGGCATTGATGGTGATGGAACATTCAACAGAGGGTGGATCAAATCATGCCCAAGGAACGCCCTGACCAGAGTGGTTTTTGTGACTCCATGGACAAAGGAGTTGAATCCGACTGTAATTAAGTCAATATCCTCATCCCATATGGTATGGTCTTTGTGGTACAAGGCAGCGTGAGCTACCTTTAAGTTCCTATTGAAGTGCTCCACAGTGTTGCCACAGGGATAATTAGGACTAGTCGTGTAGTGCCAGACAGCCCAGCGAAAATACATATCAGTGAACTCCCGAGCCCAAAAATAAGGCACATTATAACTAACCAAATTCACTGAAGCCCCTACAAAATGCCAAACCTTCTCAGAAAGATGTTTTGCAACTGTCCTAGTCTTCATATTTCGCATGGGAATAGTGAACTCAAACTTAGAGAACACATAGAGTACAATTAGAATACAGATATTCTGATTCTGCATACATACAAGTGGACGAAAATTGTCAATATGCACAGTTTCCCAAACGTAGGAAACATCCTCTATAGGATACAGCCCTACGTGAGCACTGTGCGGAACCTCAGCCCTCAGGCGCTCATGGCAATGAGACAAATAATGCTTCACATCCTTTCTCATGCTGGCCCAATAAAACCTTGAAGCAATTTAAATGTATGTTCGCTCCTATCCAAGAAGCACGCCAAACACAGACAAGTGAAAGTATTTCAATATCTCGGCCCTAAAAAACCTGAGGAATGACGATTAGTTATTTTTTCCTATTCCTCTCAACAATACGAATAAATTCATCCTTCAGATTATAAGAGAACCCTTCACCGGCAGCAATCCGCCATTCCCACTGTCTACACTCCTCATCTTGTTCCTGAGCCTCCCAGTGACCAGTGAATAAATTAGGCACACAGGCATATGCCACGCAAGACATGGGTTCCACAACATCAAGTTCAAAATCTAAACATTCTAGAAAAGGTGCCTGAGGCCACATTGTCTTTCCCTGCAATATGATGGAACTGAAAATGAAACCACATCAAGCGTTAAGCCCGATGACCTAACTTCCCTAATTCATGGGAGGGACCCAACAACCAGGCAGTAGCTCTATTATCCGTGTACAGGTCGAATTCCACGACATCCAGATATTTAGCCAATCGAGTCGTCTCAAACACGCAGGTCAGCTCTTGATTTTCGTACGTGCTAACCCTCGTTCAGCATTCGTAAACACCCGACTAACAAAGGCGACAAGAACCACTGCACCATCCTTCAATCGTCCTTACGCAACCCCAAGAGCCAGTGATGATGCATCAACATGGAGAATGAACCAGGCATCAAAGTCCGAGAGATGCAATGACGGACTAGTGGCCGAACCCGCAGTTAATTGCTTGAATGAAGTCTCCTGTTTAGGCCCCCATTCAAAAGGCTAATTCTTACGTTTGAGAAAATTCAAGGGAGCAGCCAACTCCGCAAACCGGGGTATAAATCTGAAATAGTATCCCATCATCCCGACAAATCGGGTGACTCTCTTCATGCTAATCAGATGTGGGAAATTAATAATAGGCTCGCCCTTAGCTGGATCCATGTGCACATTTCCACCACAAATAATATACCTGAGAAACCAGTTCCAATCAAAACACCAAGTCACCTCTCTGGGATTAACAGTCAAGCCTGCTCGTCGCAGCCTTTCCGGTGCTTCCTGTACATGTGCCACATGTTCTTTCACTGACTCACGGTAAATTGCAATATTATTAATATCATTAAATACAAACATTAATTTCATGTCTGATGACAACACATGGTAAATCACATGCACTAGAGCCTGGGTACCAAAAAATGCTCCTATAGGATCTCTGTTAAACTTGTATTGAACCCACGGTGTAAAAAATGCAGTGTACAGTGGCCCTCAGGGTGTATCAAACTCTGATAAAAACAATGATTAAGATCAAGCAAGGAAAAGACCTTAGCCTTCCCTAAATGCTGTAGACCAACCTCTACAGTAGGCATCGGAAATGGAAGTGCTGGACGTGACACCTGGCTGTAAGGGTGCCACAATCCAGCCAGCACTTTAATGCAATACAAGCCATACAAGAATACACCTTTTCTCAACATTTGCAGTTGTTACCTTGAGCAGACAAAAAAAAAATGAAAGATGAATGATTGAGGCACATTTCTTAAATGTAGTGTTTTTGGAATTACAAATACTGTAAGTGTAGCACTGCCTGGAAAAATGTGTTGTTTGCCAATTTTAGCATATTTTTCGTAATTATTTAGGAATCTGGGAGAGATATAGACATTTTAAGTTCCTGCATGGTACCTCAAAATTTCTTAAATATACAGTGTCCCATAAGTTCTGTCTCATAAGTAAAATATAAATGGGTTAAACATACAACGTTGTAGTGATGCAGTGTGTTGAAGTACGACAATGGCAGTGTGTTCACCTTCTTTTGTGCCGTTACGATAGAAAGAAATTTAATTTGTGGCCACGATTAATTTTGCATATGCGGAATGAAACTTGTCCTACGAGACCGGCCTTATGGGACATTCTGCATGAATCAGATCCATACATTTGATCGTTTCTGTGAGAAAAGGTTATTTTTGAATGTCTATAGCACACTTTTAGCAGGTGGTTGTCAGGTGCCTTAAAGCCATGGTCCGTCATTTCTACTGCTTTTACGATAAATATGTTTTAATGCTAAACAAGAGCAGGTATAGAAAATTTGTTGTACAGTTTTGTTAAGAACTGTTTAGATTATAGTAACTACTTTTTTTTATGCAAAATAAACCATGGATCAACTAATAGTATAATTAAGGTAATTCTCATTAAAGAACTAATTAGTAAAATTTATATTTTTTTTATAAAAAATTCATACTGTATAGTAAAAAAAATATGTTAACGAAACTAGGGAACAGTTTCGCAATATCTGTTCTCATATAACAACACTCCACCACCAACTTCAATGCATTTTGCTGCTCTGATAGATAGCTGCTTTGTTGCTGATCTGAGCTCATTAGTACATTGCTTTACTTGAGCACAAGCATGGTAAATACGAGCGAGAAGATCCTCTCTTGTGTCCGCCCTGCGTGTGTAGACTTTGCTTTTAAGCCAACCCCACACCGTGTGGAAATGTACACTGTTAAACAAAACATACGATAACAGTATCGTGATTTACCGTCACATGCACATTTCCTGTTCCTTGTTGTTTTCATTTGGTTTATCTGAAACGGTTAAGATGTGGGTATAAGTTTATTAGAAATATTTTGTTCAGAATCCCCAGTACTATCACCCTTCAAAGCCTGTACCTTTCCTCCCGACTCATCCTGTATAGTGGAAAACTTAACTGAATTACTTTTGATAATTTTCCAATATCCAGATCGAACCTCGCAGTGCCCAAGAGAGTAAACTTGTAACATTATACTTTTGATCTTATATCTGTGTGTGCAAAAATAGTAACATTTGTGTTTAATGTACGGCCTGTATTTATTTTTTATTTCAGTATTGCTATTTGGTTAAAATATGTTTTAAAAATAGTTCCTTGTTATAAGTGTTTAAATTTCTGAAAATCTATGCTAGTTATGCTTGATATTAAAAACATCTTTATTAAATTTTTTTTACTCAGCATAAATAATTATAAAAAAAATGTTTACGCTATGCTTGACAAACTAATTTAAGTTTAAGTGAAGGTTGCTAAGGTGCGTACTTTATTTTATTTTTTTTTTTTAGATGCGATGATTGATATATATGGGATTCATGCAGAGTATTCAGATTCAGATGAGGATGGTGAGTAATATTCGCTTATACTTTTATTCAGGCGAGGTCGTAACAGCTAGCTTTTATAGATGGGTATTTTATTAATTAATTTTACTTAATATGAATAGCACAGAACCAGATTGTTATATAACCGCTAATAACAAAGACACCGAGCAAATTGTGTAAGTGTTTAAACATTTCACCTTGTATTCGGCAGGAACTGGGTTCGATCCCTGGCTCCAACTATCCCGATTTCGGTTATTGGAGTGCTGAAAATTACTTCGAAAATATAAGGTCACCTGAGAAAACATGAGCACAACGTATTCTCAAAATACTGGAATGGATAAGTATAACGCAGCCAATTTGAGTGTGATGAGGAGTGCAGTGTTTCCAGGGCAACTCGAGTAGTGTGTAGCAGCCTGGACATGTGGACGCGATGTTTGATGGCTGAAAATGACTGAAGCGTGATCACTCAGTCCAATTGAGTGCCGGTGAAAGGTGCCAGTACGTCGGTTTGAAATAATACTTGCTATGGTGGACACAAGCCTCTGGTCTCTCAGGGTTTTGTCCGACGACCACGTCGCTCACTCCTCACACACAAGGCCAAAAATAATGCTTAATTCAACATCTAGGATGGCGAGGGTGTTGAGGCTCCCTCTTACACCTCGTAGCACAATAGAAGAAACACTTAACTTACTGTCATGCTCTTTAATTTCTACTGGTTTTTCGGTAATTATTTGCTTACGCTGAAACAAGAACAGATATCAAAAATCCGTTTGGCAGTTTTGTTTAAAGTGGTTTTTAACCGTGATAGGCAATTTTTCGATGCAAGAAATTATACCATTTCGACTATAAAGTTAGTTAACCGGAATTCCATTAATTACATAATTAGATAAAACCGTAGTATTTGCTACCTTAAAAAATTAGCTAACATGGAGAAATAATTTTAAATAGAACTGCCAGACAAATTTTAATATCTGCTCTCATTTAGGCATTAAAAAATTAGTATCGCTAAAAAGTATAAAGTAGAGAGAGCATCGCTTTAACACAAAAAAATAATAACAATAAAACTATGACTGCATCAGAGTGCTCCGGAGTAAGCTTGAGTGCCTGAAGCATACGGGATGTAGGAACTAAATACACATGATAAAAATATGTAAGGTTGATACGTAATTGCATAAATTTTACCATCGTACATATAATAACAGGCAAAGTGGGCTTGACCCTTAGGCCAGTCAGTAGCCGAAGCGGTACAACCTGGCACTTGGCTATGCTGAAATAGAACTTACTTATGATGTGAAAAACCTCACGGGTTTCAAGTCGAATCGAAGTGGGCAACGACCACAAGGAGGGTGAGAAGAAAAATGTTCCAGTGAATTATTGCAGTTATTTGGTTGGATGAACAAAGGTCATGTTCCCTGTGACGCGAGGCGAGTGGTAGCCCTCTGCCCGCTAAGCTCTGACTGACGAGACAATGGTGCAGACGGGATTGTCAAACCTCCAGTTCAAATGCATTGTTTACATAGAATACATTATTACAGGCAGGAATGGGATTTAAAAATTGTTGGATGAATTCTGTCTGTCTCTGTAAGTCCTAGTGCTTTGTGAAATTACTGAACTGAAAAGGTTTGAAAAATTTTTGACACATGACTGGTTGTGTATGGTGATATTTGTGGCTGAAAACATGTAACACTCTGGGCAAACACATAATTAATACTTTACACTTTATAATTTGCTAATGAATGCATACGAACAAAAATATTAATGTGAAGTGTTCAGCCACTTCCCCATCATGTTTAAATCTCTGTAAAGTATTTTTTCTCTTAATTAATTTAAATTGGTAATAACAGGCTTTATGCTTATCCAGTATTGGTTCATCATGTGTTCGGTATGATACAACAGGATTCAGTAACCTAGCAGTTGGAGACATGATTAATTTAAATTCATCTTTTCAAAATTTGAATATAAAATAGTCAGGAATTTTAAAGTAGAGTCATTTGTTTATTTTCCTGACTTGTTTGATTTCAAATTGACCGCCGTAAAATTTTAATTATTTTTGTTGATATAACTTTTCTTTGTAATTTTCGTTATTTTTTAGTTTTGGCAATTTTAATATCATATTAAATTTTCCCTGGTGAAGTGAGTAACTTCTTGTGTTGCAAGCTTCTCCAGGCTGTAGGATTTCTGGCACCTACGATGTGGTTGATCGCTTGCTTCATGGAATTTGTTCATGACGTAGGTTATTGACATATGTAGGTCAGCCATCAGAGGGGGTTGCTTAGGGTATTGTACCGCAAAAGTAGTTCTGCTGTTGCGCACCGTTTGTCCCCAATTATTATATATGTGTTAATATTCTTTATTAATTTTATGTAAAAACTAAAAACTTAAATTTTAGAATCCTTTATTAAATGTTAAGTGTCATTTTACTGCGTTTAGGAGAATTGGAGTCTGTTGTATCACTCTGCCGAGCGACACCTTGGCTACCATGTCCGTTGCCATGAAGTTAGGCAGTCAGTGCTGGGTGTTTGCCCATGGGCAGTCGTAGATGTGTACTCGTGGAGATTGGTCGTAAATTCAGTCATGCAGGAGTAGTTGTAGAGTTCGTGCCGGGCACTGACCCGTGGTCAGTCGTGCAGTAACAATCATGTTTTAACAGTTGTGCAGGGATGGCGTGAGAGGAAGGATGTGTGTCGGGCCGATGGGGGAGAAAGCCTCGAGTCCATTGGCGTGACTAGAAGGGATATAGACTTTATTTGTTTTTTTTTCTCTTATCACAGGCATTATTGAGGTGATGGTTGTTGCAGGTATATAAACAGGGAAACAAGTCCTACGAGTTTGTTATTGATATATATATGTTTTCTTTTTGTCAGTTGTTCTAACAAATAACTGTGTAGCCGGACGGAAAGATCATGGTAGCTAAGCGTCGATCGAAAGTTTAATTGAATATAAATGCAAAGTGAAATAACTGAACAATACCATATGTTATGAAATGTAATTCGCCTGTGAAAAAAAATATAACTGCTGACAAATCTTGAGTCTCTCACTTCAAGTTAAAACCTGACTGATGGTGTATGAAAACTAATCAAACTGAGATATCCGGCGCACTTTACGTAACATAACCTCAAAGCCCCGAACAGTGACGTAACATCATATCATCACACAGACGCAGCCGCGTCACATTAACTGAAATTACTAGGCATGTCAAGTCTGTTTGTCAGGTTGACAATGACCACACGCATAATCTAAGTCAGCATTCACTGCAGTTTGTTAAATTCATTAGAATTTTTCACAACACTGGATTAAACTGACCCGATATTTATAGCATTTGGGAAAGTCGAAAGTGAATTTACCTTGCACTTCCACGGTGGTCCATAGCCAATAGCTTCGACCACATGGTTTGCTTTTATGTGCCTTGCATACATGTTACTTGATAGATCATTAAACGACCATTTGCTGGTGTTACCAAAAGTCAGAGCTATGTCTAGCATTTATTGATTTATGATTTCATCGCGTCCCCGACAAGCGATTGGAAGCAACAGTGGAGTTGGTGGTGATGTCACAGATATGACGGGAGCATTTAGGGAAGTCACGTTACAATTGGCCTATAGCCCGGTGAAGAGTCAGGCCACGTCAAGTGACTCCGGCATAAATGATGAAAATGTTGCGTAATATGAAAACAACATAAAAAACAAAGCAGGCTTGAGAGCACACAGAGATTAGGAAAATAAATATGAATTACTGGGAAAAGGTTTTGTAACAACATTAGGTGAAGCAGACAACCCAGTTTTTTTCCAAAGTGCCAGGAAGTTTTACAGCAGGTAAATAAACGTAAATATCTTCAATATAACTCATAGTATAAGTATCAAGAATAATCATTTAATGTTTTCTGCGCTACACAATGTCAATAATACTTCTTCTCAAGCTGAACTAGTGAACACAAAATCTATGAATTCAAATACGTGACATAGTGTGATGAAGTTGTTATAAAAATCTATTGAAACTTAAGACTTAAATCATCTCAGCTGCAAAGCCATTTCTCATGTAGCAACTTGAACTACATAAAAAATATAAAGAGAGACAAATGAATTGCAAAAGGTAAATAATAATACCTGGCAGACAAAGAAATGCAAACAGATGAAGTGCAATTTGATGTCCCACATTATATATTCTTAAAGTAATCCTTTACCCCTTCATGCCCATGATATATACACAATAAATAATTAACTACTAAAGACAAGTAAACAAAAAAATGTTTTGAGAAGTAAAAAAAAAAGGTGTAACATCCACGCAAACACACTTACTCCCATTTGCACAACTGCACATGCACTCAGTCAAACTTGCATATACATACACAACCTCATATACTTAGCCTTTCATAAACACAAATAACAAATGCAAATATAGGTCTACGCATGCAGATTTGTGCAGCAACACAAAAATGGTTAAATCGGTAAGGGGACTTTTATCCCCAGCAGTGAAAACGTAATAATACTGTCATCTATGTACCAATGAGAATGCTACAAACTGTTGTCTTCTATAACCACTTCAAAGAACAACTGCAGAATCTGTGTCATAAAATAAAGAACTTCTATAATGTGTCACTTCACTTAAGGATACATTTCTAACATAGCCTGGATCTCCTACAGGAAGGTGATAGAACTTCCAACTCTGTATGTATGTATGTATGTATGTATGTATGTATGTATGTATGTATGTATGTATGTATGTATGTATGCATGCATGCATGCAATGCAGTGCAGTGCAATGTAGTGCAGCTGCAACATATTGGTTGCCTCTAAGATGTCTGTAATTTGTGTGCAACTAAATACTAAATTTAATACTGCTTAAAATATATTTTGGATAAAATGTAATTTATGCACATTACTAGCATATGATGTATACACATTGCCACAAAACTATTTTTCAGTTACAATAATTATATCCCAGACAGCACATCCACGTCAGTGAGACACTGTTAATTATTTTGATGTCATATGCCACCAAGGTTAATATTGTGCCAGTCTATCAAAAAATCCAAGAAGCTGTACGTAAGTCTTTGTAATTGTTGGCCTATGTGTAACACAATAAAGTATTTTGTTTGACTTTGTGTGCAGTTTTTCCCCTCAACACACGAGGGTGCTAAAGCTGAACCATGTTCACGTGCCACTTGGCTGATCGCCTTTTTGTGCGACGCTCTCAGTTGACAAACAGTCTTTCTTTCGGTAACTTTCCTGACAGCGACATCAAACTGTCGTCCTGCTTTTTATAGTATGCTTATATAGAGACATATATAATGATTATTTAAAAACTCCTAATAACTCCCGCACTCGTCAACGCACTCTAACCTGGCACCAAGTATTTTATATTAAAGCCCACCTAACCCTTCCTTAGTTATCCTTCGTTCAGAAACCCTGGGCGTGGTTGTTTAACGTATTTTTCCTATAAGACGTCTTGCTGCCTGTAGGCACGCCACCTGCAGCGCAGGAAGACAACAGGAGAGTGAGGAACCACCCCCTCGCGTCCGCGCCATCTCTCATTAGGCGAGCGGCCGGCCAATCACCACAGACAGCCCCGAGACGGGTATAAAAGAGGGAGCTTGAGCCACCAAAGTCAGTCGCCATCTATTCGCCCTACAGTGCAGTCGCGATCAGTTGCCACTGAACTTCAGTTCAGCTGCCGTCCACCTACAGCTGCAGGCTTGGAAGACCAGCAACTGCCAGACCCCTTCCAGAAGAGCCAGCTGTCTCGTTAGTTCGTCGTCGAGTTGTGATCTGATTGCCACTCGTTCTGAGCAGTACACCTGCTACAACTGAAAGGTTCAGTTCTGCTGCGGTAGATCTCTCTACCATCACCATTCCTTCCAGAAGCGACCATCACGACTGTGAGAACTTTCTACGCCAGCCGTCCAGCTTCGCTGACCAAGATCCATTTTCCGAGGCATCATCACGTGCATCAACTACTTTCCCCACAGAAACTAGTGCCCTTCGGTTATGTTCCTACCCGCCCTTCAGTTTTTTTTAGGCACAGGATGTTTCATTATCCAGTATGCCAATAAACCACGCAGCAACCTCACACTTAACTTTTCTTCACTTGCCATACCTTCCCACTCCATTGTTGACAAACTCATCTACCGGTTAGACACCTGTGACCCCTGCATCCAATAGGATAGCCACAGGAGTTTGTTATTGGGTCGTCGTAAGTATCCTACATCTAGGAGGAGGCGTAAGCCGCGCGCCTTCCTGGTTCTCCTCATTAAAACCCTTCGGAGGTAGCACGACTACATTGTGCTCTTTCCGAGCGGTGTCGGGATTTGTCTTGTCTGGGAGAGGTAAAACGCATAGGGACATGCTGAGGTGCACTTCTAACCCTCCTCTACAAATCTGCCTGCCCAGCGCCAACGCTAGATCTGCCGCATTAAGGCTTTGCATGCGGCATCAGGCGATCCTCCGGGATACCGGACATCAGTCATCAGCTAGCCACACCTCATTTATTTTCATCCTAGCCACTGTCAGGTTATGCATAAAAAGTCATGTAGGAAGTTGAGAGCCAGACAGTAGTTCCCCAAACTCATACAGAGAGTACTGGAGGTTAGGGATCCTGAGACAGGTGTGTACTGGATCCAGAGGGAAAATTCCGCCGCCGCACGAAGAGGCACCCCACTCAACGGCCACACCGTTGTTCGTTTGGCATTGCAGACACCCGGTGGATCATCTTTTCTTAGCACCCCCTCCTCTTTAACCAGTTTCCATCTCAACCCAATTCTCATCTTGTTAACCCCCTCCAGCGCAACTCCTAACCTTGGCTCCTCTGTGCTCTCCCATCCGGGGATCAGTACCCCATTGTTGCCACTTCCTCCTATCCATCTTCGGCTACACTTGCTGTAGAAGCGCAACCTCCAGTGCAGCGCTAGTTTCCCTCGCTGTAACATCTTTACATGGTGGGGAGAGTCAGACGAGGAAGATGGCAGTCGACACTTCGGGAGAGCTTCCCAGGAAAGCATGCTGCCGCCCTTGCCATCGCGCACTCGCCGACAGACTACGCAATCCCCACCGGCGTCAAGTTATTAAATAAAAATTAATGTGTTATTCATTATGTTACAATTTCCTTGTAACTTAAACAAGGAACATAACTGCAAATAAAACAATAACAGTGATTTAGAGCTCTTCAATATTTAAATTCAAATGGGGCTATCTTGACGATCATCCCATATTGACCCCACATTCATATGAAATTTTTGCATCAAAATGATCAGTACTATCATCTCCCAGAGTATTGCCCTATCCTCCTGGGACATCCTGTATACTTAATTTGCAATGTTATTCATACACACATAAATTATAGAACAGAATCATTTCTGATTTTAACAAAACTATTTTTTAACACAAGCTGCAAGATTTATGTGAATACATTCAGATGTAGGCCTACCATTGTGTTACATCTAGCCACACTTTTAATTTCACCATGTGCTTTCATCATAAAGAAAGTTCTGATCACTTACAGTGTTTTGTGGCTTTATGTGTGTATTGTTGAAAACTATCAGGTACCATTTTATTTGAAGTCTTTTAATTTTTACTTTATTACGTAACTGTGAATAATATATAAACTAATGTGTATTTATTCTTCCAATTATTCAATATTATTTAACTTTTTTATGCATTTGTCAGTTTTATACGTTCTCTGAGTTACAAAATGTCAGAAATATTTTAACTAGTAGAAATACATTATTCTTTGATATTTCTTCATGTTTTTTTATTAATACTTAAACGTTGCCATTGCCTTCCCTCCCCTTCTTATTTTTTAAGCCATTCTGACACTCAAAATTTGTAAATTCTTGAGTGTATTTCACATGTAGGTTTAATAAAATATTATTGTCATTTTACGATTAGTCGGCCGCAACAAAACGACATAGATTTTTTCATCCTGAGTTCCACATTTTACTTGCAGTTGTCCTAACTCCTAAGTGGAATAAACAAGCTCAATTATATGTCAGGATTAACTTTACATTTGTACTGATTTTCCAAAAGATGTATTAAATTATCTGGGCAAAATATAAACTGCAGTAAAATCTTGTTTGAATGTAAATTGTAAATAATTATCATTAGCTGGTACTAAAACTATACACGCCCATGTTGTGACAAAATAATATATATCTAAATTATACTTTCATTGCTTATCAATAGTTTAAAATTATAATACCCAAGGTGTATGCTGTCAACGTACTTTTGCATATAAAATGTACAAGAAACTTGTGTCCACCTTAGGCACCACACAGACGGAGCAGACTAAACACACCCTGTCAAACAGGTCGGACCTGAGTAGGGGTACTTAAACAACACCAGACCTATATTAATACACTTAAACAACACAAGGGGAATGCCGGCCGCGAACAACAATTAAAAAAAAAAAGAAAACAAGGGTAAACTAACACAAACCGGTGTAAAGGCGAACTCTTGAGGCAAGGGATTCAACAAAGGGCTTAACATAAACTCACTGTAAGAACATGTGAATCGACTGAGAGTCAAAGTGGCAAGGAAGAATAGGCGAACTTTGTAAGGCGGCTGTGGGACCGGGACTGTCCGTAGCCCATCGACAGAGGACCAAGTGCCGTTAGGGGAAAGGAAAGGGGTTACCAGGCATGAGAGGAAGGGAGGTGACGAACAGCACGTCGGAGGTGAGCGCGCACTTTAAACGAGGCACAGAGACTGACATCACATAGGCTCATATATGGCCACTCTCGAAACCGCTCTCGAGATACCAGGTAATACACACTGCAGTCCAAAGTGCTCACAAATTGGTCAGACCTTGTAGTCAAATGTACTTAGAACGTCAAATCATGACGATAGCCAAGAATGATGTACTAGCCCAGCACAAGCCTCCGCCCATAGGTCCAGATCAGGGGTTTTGGTCTCCACTTCCATAAGCACAAATCACATGGACAATCCGAAGGGGGAGAGAGACATAGTCGAGCGTTGCCAGAGCCATCGGAGTCCACAACTCCACCCCCCCCCCCGCCAGGAAACGAGTCCCAAAATATGTCGCCTCTTTTAGGAGAGGGAGGAGAATGGACGACTTTTGGCCACCAGCCCTCCAGGAACAGTAATGTAGAAATAACAAATTAGCCCTGGTAAGGTAAGATCCCATCAACGGGGCACCGGGGCACATAATAAACAAACCAGACACGACCTGTATAGCAACAACTGTACCAAGCATTGACAAAATTTCACACTAGCAAATAAAATAACAATTTTAAAAATCTATTACATGGAGAATCACTCGCACTAATATCAATAACACTGACATTAACAATGATGCCCCACAAACAATAAAACTGGCTAAAATATGAAACACATAGGGCCCATAAACACGTATAACCATGACACAAAATAACACAAAATGCACACAAACCAAACTTCACCCAAATAAATTTTAACACACACAGACTAGACAACACACTAAACACTAAACTGGAAGAACCCAGTCCATAATCCAAAGCCTTGACGACATAATGAAGATCAATGTGCTATTGTCAACCTGTAACAACATCAATCATCTTCGTTCACAGGGTTAGGAGCGTGTTTCAAGTGAGAGACGTGGGCTTTCCTGACAGTTTGATCAGAAACAGGGTCGGCCAACGTAACAGTATTAGTCCCAAGGAGACACACTATGTTAAACAGCCCAGCATAGCAAAAAAGAAATTTACTGCTGGACCATCCACTCTGGATGGAATCTAGAAAGACTTACAACAAACTGAATGTCCCACGGCGTAATCAGCAGTGACCCATCAAGTATTGACTTGTGCCTGCACATGATCACGGGTATCGGCGAGGTTCCCTATCACCTCGGCCCTAGTTAGCTTGCTCTGAGTGTCCGACAAAGGTGCAGACAGAGACGAGACGCCCCAGACATTGAGCAGAGGGTGAATCAGGTCTTGGCCGAACATAACACGGGCCGGAGAATACTTGGTTCTCCTTGGTCTGTAGAATTGAAGCCCATACTCACAAAATCAGGTCTTGGTCCCATTCTCATTGCTGCACATGGTATAGGGAAGCCAACATCACCTTCAAATTATTATTGAACCTCTAGTCATGTTTGTCACAAGGATAGTCTGGGCTAGAAGTGTAATGATTGATTTACCATCTGAAACACATGTCCTTGAAAGAAACTGAACACAAGTACAAGGCAATATCGGTAATTAGATTCACAGGAGGACCAAACACTGATCACACCTGTTCCGCCAAATGTCGCTCAATAACAGAAATTGTAATATTGTTAATTCTAAATAGAATAACGGATATGCTAAAGAAGTCCAGGACAATCAAAACATGCAAATTACACTTCGTAGAACGAACTATGGGCCCAAACACATCAGGGAACAGAGAAGCATGAAAGAGGTATGCAACTCCGAATGGAAAGAATGGGACACCAACAAAAGATGAGAAGACAGATGCTGACATAAACTATAGAGCAACCCATTAATCACTTGGTAAGGAACATCATCTCCACATTCAATCCAGCCCACAAAACCCCGACATTCCTGGGCCCGTAGCAGCCAACAAACACATTTCACACATTGTATCCAGTTCGCTTTTTTTCCTGCATCGTCATAATAATAGCCTCCACAATCTCCACAGTAATTGTCGAGGTCGGTGTTAGTAGATGGACGGCAAGGGCGCGGTCTACCACAATTTTCATCACCATTTTTTAAATTTTTTATTCGTACCAGATATTTTTTTTCATATTTTAGATACAAATTGTGACTCAATTGGGCTCTAATGAAATTTTCATATATCTCATAGTTTTCGCGTAATGGCTTGTTAAAGTGATATTTAGCATGTTTCCATTTTAATGACTACACTAAAACCAACTGTTATACCAAACTCAAAAAAATCACAGCGGATGAAGACATTGCAGGCTACAATGTCATGCTCATAAAAATAAAGAATAAAAATTATTTGTATTTTAAAAAATGTTGAAACTTAAAATAAAAATTTAAAAAGTGCAATAATTTTTTTTAAATAGAAATAATTTTTATTCTTTATTTTTATGAGCATGACATTGTAGCCTGCAATGTCTTTATTCACTGTAATTTTTTTTAGTATGGTATATCAGTTGGTTTTAGTGTAGTCGTTAAAACGGAAACATGCAAAATATGGCTTCAACAAGCCATTACGCGAAAATTATGAGAGATAAAAAAATTTCATAAGAGCCAAATTTAGTTACATTTTGTGTCTAAAATAGGAAAATAATATCTGGTGCAAATAAAAATTTAAAAATGGTGATGAAAATTGTGGTAGACCACGCCCTTAACATAATATAAAGGAACCTGCTGTAAAATAAATAGGCTGGCAGATGTTTCAACAGTGAAAGTTTCACGCAGTAAACTATGGAACTGCAATAAAACCAAAATTTGAAATTTCAATTTTACTAAAACTATTTTTTTCACATTAAAATATCGGTAAAAAACTTAAGTAGAAACCCAAAATATAACTGTCAAAAATGCAATGTTTATAAGACAGATTTACTCATATATTACATGGATTCTGTTCTTATCAAATATTTTACTGGCCTTATTTCACCCCCCACAGAGACTGGTGGTATTGCATCCGCGAAGACTGGCTTTATTGTATACATATGCGCTATTTTTACAAATAAATTTTTACGACAGAAAAAAAAATTTACCAAATGTTCCTAAGTGACTGATAATTTAAATAATGCTTCAAAGTCATAGTTTTTGCTAATGTATGAGACCTCTTAACCAATGTTCTTTAACATGACACGATGAACTTGTACGTAGTATAAATTCTTACTCACTTGAATCACCTGTGAACTACAAGGGGTGTGTTTCGAAACCGCTGTCCAAATATCTGTGCGTCCTACTTTCACAATAGCTGACACTAAACTGAAGCATCATTAGCAAGGATGAGTTCTAACTGGAAAAGGTTGTCAAAGCTGCATGCAAGTACGAGTTACACAACTTAACAAAAAACTGGTGTTATTGTATACATTGCATTATTGCATACACTTACTCTATTTCTTTTAAATAAAATATACAATAATATTAAGAAATTTTGTAATAGCTAAGCCAAATATTTTTGTGTTGTGCAAAGATAGTAGATAATCACAAAATAGGTACAATATATGATCTTTGAAAGAACTGTGCAATGGGAGTGCATAACTGGATTCAGTTTCTTGGACGTACTCCATTGCAAATTGAATGACTGTTAAAGAAAACTAAACAAATAAAAGCAAAACCATAAAATAAGCAGAGTATGCTTAGTCAGCAAGATACATACACAACATGAAATTCCAAAATGGAATCGGGTCAAATAAAAACAAGGAACAAACAGACAATCTGACAATGTTCTTTCAAGTTGAAGTTACCGAGCACGAAGCAACTGCAACTGTCATCTGGAAAATAATACTTTGAAAGCTTTCTATCCTTAACTAACATGGCAACAAGGTAAGTTCAGACTATTTTTAATATTTGCAAATTGAGAACATTTCAAGTTACTTGTTTTCTACACGATAAAACTCAAAAATACATCTGAACTTTTACATTGCCGTAAACGGCAAAACATTTGTTGATGCCGTCTTTACTAGTTCATTAACTCGCCACCAGATGTCAGCCACTTTGCGCAACAGCGCGAATACATACACACAGTGGCCTAGCTAAAACTATCAGGTCATGATAGTGATTTACCTAGCTCTTGGTTTGATGTTGTAGGCTATGTCGCCTGTTGCTAAGTTGGTTCGTCATCCAACTTCTCCAGTCACTGGGTTCTATGGCGACATAAGTTTCTTAGCTGGAATAATGACGACACCTCAAATAACTCTGTTTTCTGACTATATGGATGTTTTATTCACATTTGAATCATTACAGCAAGCTGAAATAACTTTCCACTTGTTTTTTAGCCTACTTTCCGAAGGAAAAAGTAGGCTTGTGAGATAACCTACCTGTTTGTGTGAGTGTGTGTGTGTCTGATGTGTATCTGTGTATCCATGTGTACCTCCCTAAACACTTTTTAATCCATGGATCAAATTTCATAGACTTTAGTATTCGTATAGTACATAGCGACCTGACTGGACTGTTTTGTAATTCAACTCCAGAATTACAGCCTTTTTAAAATTTTCGTATCAAACTATGGGTCCAGTGTAAGAGAAGGCAAATATGCCTTAACTGTGCCTAATAAAGACAATTTTTATTATTATTATTATTATTATTATTATTATTATTATTATTATTATTATTATTATTATTATATCTAAGGAGCAATATTTTAGAATTTCATCAAACTCATTACACATTATGAAGCTCGTGAAGTGACTTTGTCACATCTTTTTTTTCTCACGCCATAGATACACTTTTCAATTGAAGGCAATTTTTACATTTTTAGCATAGTGTGACATATCCAAGAAAATGTTTAAACTAAATACTAAACTTACTTGACTTTAACGCCTCCTACCTCGGGTGGGATCGGGATAGCGAACTACGCTGTTGATGTGAGTGATTGGGCGCCAGCAATACTCCCCAGGTACTGCACTTCGAGACTCTTAGGCCTCAGGGTGTGGTTTGTTCGGTGTGTTCGGTATCCCACCCGACGCGTTGATGTGAGTGATTGAAAGCCACTTAACGATGAGTGATTGAAAGCCACTTAACGCGCGGCGCTTTGATGTGCGTGATTAAGTGGTGAAAGCACTTGAATGGATTAACACATATGACATTGACTATACCAGAACTACACACTTACTGGATTTTGGCCCCCAGTACGCCTGATAACTTACGTTGCTTATACTGGCAATATTAGGTGTCTAGAAATTATGTAAACAGTATTTCACTTACAGATGATTTATTGCGCTTACGGTACATAGTGCCAAAATAATGTCTGAATTACGCACGCAGCGAGGTAATCGTAGTGATGCGTCCCTTGCAGTAACAATAACCCTAAAGCACACGATAGTGCACGTGATAGTGAACTTTGTGTAGTGACTACGACCGGCTGGTATGTCGCACGTGGTTGGTGAGTGATCAGTGTGGAGCTGGTGTACGAGGTGAGTCTACGACACCTGAAGGTGCACCTCCTTAAGCAGCGAGGGACTGGCGGCCACTATGATGGACCGTCAGGTTCACTTGGAAGCTGGCGTAGAGAGTTGAGTTGCGGTGAGCACGTGCCTAACTAACATGTCACAAGGCAGCCGTTCCCGTGCACGTTGTAGTGTGGTAGGGCTCTACAAGTGATGTTAGCGGTACAGTGCAAAAACTGTGGC
>PNEQ01085106.1:0-32989 GCA_003012365.1 Medauroidea extradentata | reverse complement strand
GGGTGAGTGGCACGTAACACGCTGCACACGGAGTGATGCTCTCAACAAGATGAATTGCGTGAGTGCGTGATAATGAAATGAATTTACAACGTACTGCTCACATGTATGCTGAACACAATGGCGGTGTCATAACCTGCACGTGGTCGGTCACAAAAACATGAATTACGCCCTTAAAATGTTACACAAATAAAAAATAACCCTAGCAACGCGTGTGCAAAATTATGCTGAATAAAACAATACCAAAACGAACCTTGTATGGTGAAGGATGAGTGCCGATGTCTCCCGATACAAAAGTCCCTAACCACGTGGCGGTGATAATGCCGACGCGGTGTTTAAGTTAAAAAATACCAAAAATGGTCACAATTATTAAGTTACGCGGATGCGCAATGCAATGGTAAATATCTGGTAATGTGTGCTAAGCAAAGGTGAACCGGTATAGTAACGAGACTGTTGGAAACTAACAATCAGTGAAACGAAAGATGAAGAGCACACGGACAGCGCCTTACCTCTCCAGAAGACTTTGACGAACTGCCACGAGGAAGGCAACCGCTAGGGGCTCCTTGCCTCGCTACAGGGTTTACACACTTCCGGTACCTCGTGCGCGTGAAATATTATTATTAATACCTTACGAAAATGGCACACACTAAATTACATAATAAATTACGTTACATATTTTGCTGATAGTGAATGTTGCATTTATAAATGTCTGCTGAAAACATGAAAGTGAACATAGCGAACATGGTAACCCTTGATGGCCTTTGGCACATACTGTACACTGCTGTTTGATACACAATACACTTCGCACTGAATGATTTGGCATGCATATACACTGGGGTTGCGGAATGATTATGGGAGAGTCTGAGAATGCTTTTGGGTGGGTGGAAAAGGACACACTTGCGCCGTTATGGGCTTAACCCATACGCTGGCCCTGCGGCCGGCGTCAACTTTTAAGTGTTCTATTCATAGTGTATATATATATTCAAAACTGTGGCAATTTTTATGATTTTTAGAGCTTAATATGATATATCTAAGGAAATGTTTTTCAGAATATCATTAAACTTGGTAAACTTAAACTACGTAGATAGCTGACTTCATGTCTGTGTATTTCATTCATTCTGTTTTCATATTTTCTTAATGGTTTTAATTTTAATGTTTTAGCAGAGTATGACATTTCTGAGGAAATATTTTATCGCTCTTTATTAGTTTTGGTTCAGATATACAGCTTAGTAAGTTGACATGACTTTTCTGTATTTTGTTTATCCTATGTTCATATTTTCAAAACTGCAGACATTTTTACACTTTTAGCATAATATGAAATCTGAGGAACTTTTTTTTACGAATTCCACTAAACTTAGCACACATGTACTACTTGGCAAGCTGACTTGAAATTTGTATATATTGTTTCATCCTGTGTAAATAGTTACGCAGTAGGAGAAATTAAATATTTTTTATCAAATGAGATATCTAATTAAACACATTAAATATGTGAGAAACATTTCCAAAGATTCTTAAGACTATGTTCACCTTTACTGTTAAGTAAGGTGATACTAATATAATATTGTTCGTTCGTGTTATGTTTAGTAATGTTTATCCTCCAATTTCTACGATTTAACAAAATAAATGCATAATTTTTAATACTTGTTGGCTGTGTCAAGAACTACATGACCAATGGAAAGCAGATTGAATATGAATAAACTGTTTTCTATATTTATTTAACTCTTCTATATTGTTGTATGTCCTCCATGATGGAAGGTGGCATTAGAATGAATTAGGCTTACTGTATTATTATTAACTATTTACAAATGTACCTAGACAATTTTAACTTTTAGAGCTATTGCACCAACTTTGAGAAAAGTTAGCTTATTAGTTAAACTGTTATTTTTTGTTTTATTTTAATAGTTATGCAAATATTTTAAGTTTCTTTCCATGAAAGCGTGTAATGTACAGTATCGTGTGTGTGAAATCTCCTGTTTTGACAAAAGCTTAACCTGAATATATTAGTGCACTGAAATAAATTTGTAATTTTAAGCTATATATTTTTTACATAATTGTTAAAATTGTCGACATACTTTCATGTTTAACATTTTTCTATTTGTAATTTTTTTTAAAAATTAAAAAAAAAAAACATTTTTAAAGAAGCGATACTTATTCTAGATAGACATGCAACTTTAGTGGATGTGAAATTTGCTAACTATTGTACTGTGGATTTTTTTGTAGATGATGTCAAATTTATATCTGAAATAATCAGAGTCCCAGAGATGAAAGATTTATTATCTGATTCTGAAGAAGGTGAGTAGAAATATTTTATATAATCTTTAATTCATGTGATTGATTATAATTTAGTTCATATATAGTCCTGTGTTTATAGTACATATAATTTAGTATATAATTAAGTAGATTTCATTACCGAAACATTACAAAAGCATATTTTTTTGGTATCAGCTACTAACAACTGCACTAGTGTCGTAACAAATTGTTAGGCAATCCTCGAATTCACTGTAAAACAACTGTTCTAAAAATTTTACGACTAAACCAAATATCTCCGAAAATATCTCAAAACATCAGTACCCACACAGCACACTATATCCCTTTAATGTTCCGGATGTCCGAAATACATCCCAGACGTCCTATGGATGTATCTAGGAAATTGTATTGGTTCTTAATTTGTGTTATGAAGATGCAATTGTTAAAATGCACTGAAAATAGCATTAAAGATTCATATATGAATTTTTTGAAGTGACATAACCCTTGGAAATTCAACAAGTGTGTGTATATGTATATATTTGTGTGTATGTGTGTGTATATATATTCATTGGATATCCCAGTATTATCACCCTTGGATATCCCTGAATACACTGCACAGGATAGATATCATAGGGATGTCCCATAAATGACCAGAATGTCCGACGTATACCTCGGGCAAACTATGGCTATCCCTTGGATTTTGTAGTTCTACTCAAATTGTGTTAAGATTCATGATGTTATGTGCCATAGCAATACTTAGATTTGCAATAATATAATGGTTAGAATGCACTGAAAATTGCATTAAAAAGTTAATTGAAATGTTTTTGAGATGACATAATATTTTGCGATTTCCCCAATTATACACATTGTCTATCTCAAAGGTATCTCTCTTGGATATCCCTAAAATTCATAGAATGGATAACCCCATCCAGATGGATGATTTCACTAATGTTGTTAAGCATTAAAAGGAAATGACATGTACTGTTTAAGTAGATTGATTGTATATTATGTAAATTATCGCTGTAATGAAGGCATAAAAATATTCCCAAAAATGTGTTAGTTAATATGCACTGCCAAAATAAATTAACAATCCTTGATGGTGGGACATGTCCGCCTTAATGTGTATATTCTGTATTTCCTGCTGTGAATAACCAAGGACATTTCAGTAAGACATCTTAATGGTCAAACCTACATTTTTCTGGTTGAGTTTTTTTTTATTTTGGCACATGATTGTAAATTATTTCTAGACTATTAGTACTAATATTTATCCTACAAATGTTTTGTAACACACTATAAGGATAAGAATTAGGATGCTGATTAACAGTGCGATGTGGTGGAGTAATAGTTGGCAATTTAAACTTCTAGCGCCATGTGTTCGAATATTACTTCATTAGGCTAAGAAATTAAGTATTAATAAGAATGTTAGAAATTGGTTGTGAAGGATGAAAATGTGAATAGGATAGATTTTTTTTCAGAAAGAGTTCTTTTTTATATATTCTTCTTCATTGTGACCACCACTTATCCTGCAGGGATATCCCAGGGAGGTCGAAGGATTTCCGTAGGCCATCCCTTGAATGTCACTGCTCTGTCTAGGTAATATCCTATTGACAGAGGAATTAAAATCTTGATTTAAATACACACAAACCTCTACCACACGCCTTGTGTAAAAAAAACCAGCACAGAAAAAAATATTAAAATTAAATGTTGGCATAAAGCTCATGTACAGTAATTTAGGCTCTATAATAAGTGTATTGTAGCCAGGGCGAGGACGAAAATTTAAACTTAAATCAAAAGTAATCGGAACACACAGCATATTAACATGTACCCTACTAGCCAGTAAGAGAGATAATGCATCATGTCTTCAAACATATGGTTTACTTAGATGCATACATGATTGTTTATAATATAACGAGAGAGTACTCGAGAGCATGCACACGTGATGGTGAGCTGCACCGCCAAATCCTCTCCCATCTTTCTATCTCCACTCCTAACGACCCAGAGCTGCTCTGTGCCTCTGCCTCCCTTGCCGCTAAAGTCATAGCCATTTTAAAGGTCTACAGACCAGCCATCCTTGAAGATCATACATTTAGGGCATGATCAAAAGTAATCTGAACACCTGGAAACCTCTGCTACATCAACCAACTACATGCCCGAGGTTTAAGAAACTTCTGGGTGTCGTCACAGCCAGCTATAAACGTAGTTCCAGCGGCAGAAAAAGGGCAGTTTTTGTGGCACGTAGCCAGTGTGTAAGTGGCGGACTCTGCAGCAGAGACAATGTTAATGGCAGCAATGGCAAGGAGCGACGCGGGATCAGTGTATAATGAAGCAACAGTGTAGTGTGACAAGCGTATATGGCAGTAGAGCTGTTGGAGCGCAGACTTGGGAAGTAAACCAAAAATTCTAACTCATTAAAGTTGAAGTTAATGCCTTAAAAATTAATTGATTTAAGTTAAAAGTTGGCTTTTAAAATATTAACTGGTAAAAGTTAAATTTAAAGGAAAATTAACTAATGAAACTGTAAAGTTAGTATGTCCCAAAATGTTTGTATGGAGAGAAATAAAACTTTGCATAGATGTAACCACATTTTTAAGAAATTCTTTTATTTTTACACATTGAAAACTATAAAAAAAATTGCTATTTCTTGCAGTTTCTGAAAATTATATTATTTAAAAGATTTATCTTTTTTCCCAGTCAAAAACATCATAACTACTTGTTGAAATAATAGTTGAATTTCAGAAGTAGTTGCATCTCAAAGTTTCGGTCAGCCATCCTGCCTCGCCTGTCTGAAAAATCTTCATCTGGTTTCATTATAGTTGAAAAGAAAGTGTCAAGTTTTCCAGTTTTGCTTTGAGGAGGAACAAGAGATACTGACTTAAAATTTTGGACTGATGGTCATGACTGGAGAGCTGTCTTCCTTAATAAAAGTTCTAAATCTTCTTTAGCGTTGGCTATTTTATCTGGTTTTATCCAGCCCAACTTAAAGCCAGGAACTAGACAGGCACTTATCCTGTACTCCGGTTCATTAAAGTAGCCTGCGAACCTGTTGACAAAGTACAAATGTTTATTTCTGTCTGAACTAAGAAATGTTTCATTACTACCAAGTTCGTGTATTATTTGATTTACTAAAATAATTAATTAAAATAATATACCTGACTTTGCAATATATTTAATTACTATAAATATTAACGAATCACAGAAATTCCGCCATTCATGTCGCCACTTGCCATGTTTATTTTGTTTCACCTCAACTATTCGCGGCGTCACCTCCTCCGGAGCGCAGCACTGCATACGACAAAATAGAGGGCAAAGATGGCATCAACAAAGCTACTTGACTACTTGTTTGCTTGTATTTGTATTTTATATTTTCGTTATTGTGCAAACCAGGTGAAATAAAAGTATATTTCAGCCACCAAAAGAAATTAATGTAAGTATTTATTATGTAGAGAATTTTTGCTGCCTGTTTATCAAAGTTTTGGCAGTTGAAAATATTAAATGATGCGGGATTGTGTTTTTGGATGCAAATGTCTTCTTTGGGAATAGTGTGTTTTATTTGTCTGCCTTTTCCCCTGACGTTATAACTAATGTACATAGCTCATTACTGAATCTACTACATAAATATACGTTGACATTCACTACAAAAGATAAAATTAAACCTGCAAAACAGCAAAATGAGGGACGTCTGCAAAAATTAAGAAATTTCAAGTGATACCTTTATTCAAACTACGGTAAAATTTGAACAGTTTAAAATTTTCGCAATAGATATCACTAATACTATTAAATATTTAAAATGCATATAATGAAAATACAACGAAATTGTGCTTAGTGATACTACATTCATTTCGTATGCCTTAAAAATATTTTTATATATTTATATTTCTTAAAAAGTCTTTACTAATATCTAAATAAAATTCAAATAAATGTATTTAAAATATATTTAATGGCAGTTGCAAACTGGATACTATAATGTGTTACGAGGTTAATGCAAATATTAGTTTGCTTTGGATATTTTTTGTTAGTGACAGTCGGCATACAATGCACACGTACAATATTTGTACCGAAGAATTACTGGTTTTTAATTTATGTACATCAATTTGCTTTAATTTTTACATTTTGTTCTATTTCAAACATATGTATCTATCTTTCATGTTGAAGTTACCGAGCACGAAGCAACTGCAACTGTCATCTAGAAAATAATGCTTTGAAAGCTTTTAATCCTTAACTAACACTGCAACAAGGCAAGTTCAGACTATTTTTAATATTTGCAAATTGAGAACATTTCAAGTTACTGGTTTTCTACACGATTAAACTTTAAATACATCTAAACTTTTACGTTGCCATAAAACATTTGTTGATGCCGTCTTTACTAGTTCATAAACTTGCCACCAGATGTCAGTCCTATTTGCACGACAGCGCAAATTCTCCTGGGAAGCATCTAACTGGCCTGTTAGCTGTCCAGAAAATAAAATCTCTGGATGGCGATAGCAGGAGTTCATACAACAGATTTTTAGCCTAACAGGAGAATAAATTTTGTCCATAGTACTAACTACTGTTAATACAATTGGCCCTAAATGTATGTTCCAAACACATATTCAAAACTTAGACTATAATTATTTCACAACTTACCGTCACATGTGTTCTTAAATTTGATGCAAGTGTAATATGTGCTTTGATATATTTACATTTTGGTGCACATAAAAAGACAGTTGAAACTCGAATTGGTATTTCTTCCACCAGTTCCATCACTTTCCACTCGTTCAAAAAAAAAAAAAATTCCCGGCCACTGCAACATAGTAAAAGTTAGAAATAAAAACCATTAGAATAACAAAGTAATATTTACAAACTCAGTGTGCTGTACCAGACCATCAAAGGAAATTGGCTCTTATGTTCCTTCGTTTCCGAGAAAAATAATTGAAAACTTTAGCTTTTGACTTTACGATAGCTTTCAGTGCATGGATTCTTATGGAGTCGTGCACAATGGCGTTGCCATAGTTAAAGTCAAGCAGCCTTGACTTTACATTTCCGAAAAAATTAAACCTAAAGTCAAAGTCAAGATAGCCGTTCGCAAAGAACTAGCTGATTATGTATGCTAGAATGTAAAATTTTTATTTCTGAGAACCGTTCTGCTCTCCAGTATTGTGATTTCTTGAAAATGTAACATGTTTTTCTTAAATGTACTCGAAAATCTTTGTAAGTAGCATTGGAAAAATTTTCGTACATACACTTTAAGTTGTGTCAATAGATTGCGTCGCTTTTCTTCTGAAAAATAATATTATAATAAATGAAAAAATATTAATTGGAATTATTATCTTAATATCTTACGTAATATGCTTTTACAGTAAATATATAATGATTTATATCAAAATATTTCAGTTTCAAAAAACAGATTTCCACTCGTTTTTCAACTGTCATTATTTTTACTTTACATTTGTATTGTGTATTAACGAACTACATAAAGTAATGGAAACGTAAAGTCATATGCTAAAGTATTCAATTGTGTATAGGCCTTAATCCATCTGCTAGTCAAGATAAACACTACTGTGGTGCCACCTACTGTGTAATGTTTATTTGACACAGCTTGCATCGTGTAGAAAGCATTAGGTGTAATTTGTATAGTGCTCGGTGTATAAACTGAATCTGAACTCGTCCAGTTATTTTCTAGTGTAGTCATCTGTTTGCAGAAACAAACCAATTACTTTTAATTGCTAGCCGATAATTTTAACGATTAAAAGTTTAAAATGGTCTATTTTCGAATGTAACCATTAAGTTAAAAGGTTACCCAAATATTTAACATTTAATTATGATAGTTAATTTTTTGAATCAGTAATCCCAAGTCTGTGAAGAGTGATTGGATGGTGCATTTGCTGGTGTGAGATGGACGAACAGGTTAGACTATTACTGTAAATAGTGAAATACCTCTGGAAATGGAAATTTTATGGGAATACTGTTTTATATAATCTGATGTCTATTTTGTGTGAAAGACATGTATGTTTATTAACTGTTTACTATTGATTGCTTTTGTGCTAGTGACATTAAAGTGGGATTCCTTGAAGAAAAATTGTAATTAATAGTTATAAATATGCATCTGCGTACTTTTAAGTTACATCAAGAAAAGGAGCTATTATTATTTACTGTGTATTTTGTGATGTTAGTAACATACTAATTAAATTATTACCTTTTTTTTGTGCATCATGCCATACATCCTGATTGCCTGGTTGCACCCATAACAGTAAATTTGTAACGATAATTATTCAGCAAAATAGAAATTTAAAAAAGGTTAATACATTTGTACTTCACTTATTTACTACCAGTACACACATTTTTTATTCTTATTTAAAAAGTAAAAGTATATATAAAGTCATAGTCATAGGAGAATTTGTAATATTTACATGCATTTAAATGTATCCAGGATTAATATACCTGATCCGAGGTCAATGTACAGAGATTGATTCACATGCCTTTGTCTATCCTTGGCTCCCCAACCAGTTCACTGAAATTAGTACACGTATACTACCTACATACAAAGCTGAATTTACTTTGGTTTATTTCATTCATAATATGTTCATGTTTTCAAAATGGTTGCCCTATTTATATTTTAAACATAATTTCACATAGCTTAGGAAACGTTTTTTAGTATTTCATAAAACTTGGTACACATGTACTACAAGCAAAGCTGACTTTACTTTTGTGTATTTTAATCATACTATGTTCATTTTTTAAATGGTGGCCATTTTTATATTTTAAGCATAATATTACGTATCTTAGGAATAATTTTTCCAGAGTTTTATCAAACCTGATATGCACATACGCAATACAAAGCTGACTTGACTTTTGTGTTTTTCCTTAATCCTATGTTCATATTTTTAAACCCACGCCATTTTTCCATTTTTATCATAATATGTCATATCTTAGGAAACTTATTTCTGAATTTGATTATATGTAGATAACTGGAAGGTAATTAAAAACTGGCTTGACTTGCGTATATTTTGTTAATTTTGTGTTTGTATTTTAGTTTCACATACATTTTGTCCGATTTTTGTCCGATTTTTAATACTCTTGGTCAGTGGCATATCCAGAGGGGGCCAGGGGCCCCCCCAAAACCAAAAGACTCAAATTTGAAAATATAAACCTAATTCTGCATAAATATATTTATGAAAGTTTTTGCCAATTTAATTACTAAAATGTTCACAAATATATGATGTAGGTTTTTTTTTTTAAATAATGTGTCTGGTCCATTGGAATCTGGAATTAGGTGTATTTTGTACTATGCTGCAAGAATTCACGTCCGGGTCAAAGCCTCTCTCTCTCCCGTCTACTTTTGTATTTTTTTTTTCTGAGTGCTGTCTCTTGTCACAGCAGGATTGCAGGCTGGTCAGCCGCTACCTACCCCTTGAACCACACCCTTCAAACAATAGCACTGCCTGCTTCAAGGGACTAGAAAGTGTGCCGAGTTTGTTATCCACATGACCTGACTCTAGTCTCAGACTGTAGGCTGAATGTATCACTTCTGCAGCACTGTAAACGTCTGTGCTACATCAACTTTTTTGAGCCGTTTTTACGCTACTTAAAATGTAATTTTATTTTTTTGTGAAGTTACGTTGCATAAAAGTTTTGATATGAGTGAATAAAAGAAATGGAAATAATCTATCATCATATATTATCAAAGTGCCGAAACAAGATGGAAGGGATGATGACGACGCTGGTGTAATAGTAGGCCTACCAGTAAGGTTTAAAATTAATTACTTAATTGATGTATGAGTAGTTAATATGATATTGCTTAAATTTACCGTATATCGGGGAATTTTGACACTGCTGGGATAACTTTGCCTTGGTATATATTACTTTTTTTAGTTCTGAAGTCATTTTGTGGAAGAATAGATAGTTGGGAGTAGAGTGTTTAAAAACTATATTTGTTTTTTCTTGTTAAAAGTTTTAGAGAATCTACAAAACCTAATATTTTGAGTGAAATAAAGTTACTTTGCCTGGTCAATATAGCCATTGCTTAATGGACCTCAAACGCGATACAGTAAAATTTTGTCAAATAACTCTTTAGTCTTAATATATAAAAAGTTGCCGAAATCGGTCCAGCAAAGGATTTCATGAGATTTTATTTGAGTTCTTGAGCTTGATGATTTTTCAGAGGTAGAGCCGATGAGGTCTTGTAAAGTTTCTTATGTAATTTGTTTGGTGATTGGGCATGAGTTGTGAAATGTCACTCAAAGAACTCACTAATCTCGGTTACTAGAATTGGGTGAGTAAGACTGCTATGTTATGTAGCGGTAGAATAGTTTCAGCTCCTAGTCGGACACGCAAGTTTTTTCAATAATTTCAAACATTGTATTTTTAATTCAACTGACACCATCGAATCATCAATGAGGCCAACTAAAACATATAAACTAAGAGAATGTCCTCATCCACTCAAAAATGCCCAATCCAAATTGATTAGCCCTATAAACATAACATTTTAAGAATATCTTCTCCTAAATATGTAAATCCAAAAAATTATTTATTTATAGGTATTCTTTTTAGAAGTTCTACTATTTAAGGGGTATGGAATGTTGAGGTGTCGAGCAAACAACTGGAATATTCAATCGTCAATAAAATCTAAACTATTCATCTTATTTCAATGGAATTTTATTGACGTGTAGACATTTAATTACGAACATATATTTATATAGCACTGGACGGTAGTATGCTTTGCTTTCGAGTAAAAAATAAAAATTGGCGTTTAGAAAAATTAGGGATAAAAACCACAAAATCCATAAAAATTTAAAACTGAAAGTTTTATAGTTTTTAATACGACAATATCCAGGACTCTGACCGACTTTCAAAAATAGCCTACGCGAATGTTTATTTCAAAATAATTTTTTGTACGAAAATCTCTGCGTAATAGGTTTAAAGATGTTAAAATTATACTGAAATCAAAACGTATTTTTTAAGTCGGTTTTTATAGAGTCGTGGATATTGTCCATATTAAAAACTATTAAAATTACAGTTTTTAATTGTTATGGATTTTGTGTTTCTACCACCTATTTTTCTAAATATCAATTTTAATTTTATTACTCGAAAACAAAGCATACTACTGTGCAAAGCTATATAAATAGACGTTCGCTAATAAAATATCCACTTGGCAAAAAAATTATTAGTTAAGATTTTATCGACGATTGAATATTCCAGTCGTTCGCTAGACACCTTAAGGGCGTGGTTCACCTCAGTTTTCAACATCTATTTTTATTTTTATATTTGTACCAGATTTTTTTTTATTAAAGACATAAATTGCAATTAAATCTTTCTCTTAGGAAATTTGTGTATTTGTCATAGTTTTTGAGTAATGAGTCATAAACGTCAAAATTTTCACTTTATGGTTTTATGTAAGCCACTGAAACCAACTGACATACCAAACCGAAAAAATTCACAGTCTATAACAATGTCATAGGCACATGAAAAACAAACAAAAAAAATATAAAATACTGTTGTGTATAATAAAAAAGTTTGAATTTAAAAATGAATATTTCAATTGTCTTGGCTTGTGGGTGTGAGCCGCGTTTGAAGATTGTCTGTGATGTTTCGGCAGTCGTTGCAGCTGCCATCATCAGGTAGTTGGAGTTGGAGACCAACTGGTAGATGCAAGAGTTGCAGGTCCCTTATAAACCCTGGTATCTGGGTGTCTGCTTCCTGGTTGGCTGGGCCTGTCGGCCAATCACAGGCCTGCTTGCTCCTAACTGGCCGAGGTGGTTAGCTAATCCTGGCTCTCTCCTAGTGGACCTTCTGATTGGCTGGGTACTTGGGCAAATCGTGTGCTGACCCGCACCTGGTTGGCTGGGTAGGCTGGCCAATCCTGGTGAATCTGTCGTGACTGCCCTCTGGTAGCTTGATTTCGCATCATCCACGAATAAATGTGACCATATTTTGCTTAGCCGATATCCATCTTCCCTGTTGATGTTGTTAGGGTGTTTTATTATCTCTGTTGCCTCTCTCACAGTTCTCTGATGATAATTACTGATGTTGGTTATTATGGAGTACTTGTCAAAATTGATGCTGTGTTTCGTTTCCATGGAGTGTTCTGCTATTGCTGACTGCTGGTTTTCGTATTTGTATGCTCCAATGTGTTCTTTAATTCTTGTTGTGCTTTTTCTGCCTGTTTGCCCTGTGTATACTTTTCCACATGAAAACAAATGTGTGCAATATTTTTAAAAATACAGGCGCGTATTTGGACTGGGTTTTATTCTAATATGTAAAGATACTGGCAATAATTTTGGCAGTTTTGTGTAAAACAAAACACGTGTGACGTGTTATGTATCACAGTCCATGTGCTAAGCAAGAATTTCCTTTAACTGATGGCAAATAACGTAGGGTTTTCTTCTGATTATTCAGGCTAAAAATATTGCATTACTCAAATAAGTTAAATTAAAAGACTTTAGTAAAGAGATTGCATATATATGAGATACCAACACATAATACATAACAGTTAAAATGTATCGTTCATCTTTATAAAAAAAAACACGTTTTATAAATTGTTAAGAGACACTTTAAGACTGTCTTAAAAATTACTGGTGACATAAGAAATAATTTTTTTAAAAAATCAAAGGAAAACATGGCAAGACTGTGTTAGGTATTTTATATATATATTTCTACTAGAGAAACTGCTAAAATAGTTTCATTTTGCACCTTGAAATCCAAATTTTTCCAGGGGATGACCCCCAGACCCCCCCGCTTCATTAGTGGGGATGGGTGACTGTTGCCCCCCCACCTCCAAACTTAAATCCTGGCTACGCCAGTGCTCTTGATATACATACACAATTTGGTAAGTTGGCTTGACTTTTAACTGCGTTTTTTGTTCCCTCTATATTAAAAATTGCAAAATGGCAGTTTTTTTTTCATATCTAGAATTATTTGATATGTCTGGAGGAACTTTTATTTTAATTTTGTTAAACTTAGTACACATATACTACTTAGCATACTGGCTTGACTTTTGAGTATTTTACTAACCATGTGTTCAATCTTTTTCTAATGGCAGCAAATTTTATATTTTTAGCTTAATAACGACGTATTTGAGGAAATATTTTTGCAAGTTAATTAATTATGACACACATATTCAACTTAGTAGACTGGACTGTTGTGCATTTTGTTCATCTATCGGTCATGGTGTGACATTGCACAATTATTATTAACTGACTAGCGAGAGAGACAACGAGCACGCTTTCACTTACCGAGATGCCATCTTGAAACTGACTGGTTGTCCAGTGTTGCTGCTGGAACTATTTTGTAAAATTGAACAGTATAATTCCATGCCAGCATCACAAGGTCCACATGTGTCCTTCCACACAAAGGTCCACACGACGCCACACCAATCATCCAGAACAATACTTGACAAGTCGCTCACCGAGACCGGCTGAGGTCTCCGAGAATATAACACGAACTAACAAAACTATGTACACACAAATAACAGGTTTCCCAAATTCGAGGAAACACTATACGTTGTTATTGAGTTGACAGACAGCATAATTTATGTACAAGTTGATGGAACTCTCCCTTATGGGTGCGCACTTCAGCCTTTTGGATGACACCATCCCCTCTGGTGACTGTTGCTGAGCACCAACCTAGAGGTGGTACACACTCCTCGCCATCAAGAACAAAGTCACCCACACTGAGTCCGAGTTGTTGGACTTGCCATTTCCCACGTGCTTGCAGCTGGTGCAAATACTCATTGTACCAGTGATTCTAAAATAGTTTTACAATCATGCACACTATCTTCCATCTTCGGGACAGAAACATACTGTCTTCGTCTTCAGGCGACTCTGGCAACGAGATAAGAGGTAGCCTAATCAGGAAATGGCCAGTTGTCAAGGCAGCAGTGTCGCATGAGTCTGAGGACAGTGGTGTCAAAGGTCTCCCACAAGCCTCCCTGGTGAGGACTTGCAGGAGGATTGAAATGATATTAGATTGAGTGGGACAAGGCAAAATTTTCCAGGAGTGGAGATTTTAGATGTTGGTTGAAAGAATAGGAAAGCTTTTTGGAAGCACCAAGGTCGGTCGCGACTTCAGTTGTATACAATGGCGCAATTTATTGAGGTGTATAAGAATGGGTCCAGTATAGTCAACTCCAGTTTGCTGGAACACCCCAAAGGGAGTGACCCGATCCACAGGCAGTTCACCCAAGAAGGAAGACGGCGAGAGTTCGTAAGTCACTGTGTTGAGCTGGAATACCTACAGGGGAAGTGAGGGATTGTCACGCCAAAATATAAGTTAATGAGATCTATTATCCTTGTGGACTAAAATCTGTCGGTACATTTGTCTTATATCACAAGAAAAGACTACACTATACAGCCTGAATCTTAGGATAACATCGCAAATGTTATTTTGCCATTTGAGCCCTGGAATTTGTGTGTCATTAAGGGACTCCCCATTTGAGGTCTTAACACTACCATCAAAAGCAACCCTCAATTTTGGCATTGAGCTTGACATTTTTAACACACCATGATTGGGAATATAACACTCGGGAGGTTGTGCATTACCTGAATGTTTGGTTGGGGGGACGTGAGGTTCCATGTGGTCTGAAGCAGCATAGTCATTCATAAATTCCTAATACATGGAGAAATAAACTTATTTTCTAGTGAATAAAACTGATGTTCAGCATACGTGTGAGACTCTCCAATAGGTTGTGCCTACCAGTGGTGTCCCTTGAGCGTGTAGCCATAAAATTAAATTCACAGAAGTCAGCATTAGGCTGTAGTACAGGTATATGTGGAGGTTCTTCAGTCTCCCAGAACCTTCTGAGAGTAATATCTAATGAGTCTTCCCTTCCAACAAACATGGAAACTAGTCTTTGGTCAGAAGAATCGCCATGTACCTCTGGACACTCACCTAAGAGCAGCCATCCCAATCTTGACTCCAGCACAACAAGCATTTGATGACCTAACTTCAGATGTCCACTCTTGCAAACACGAGCATAAACATTAGCACTCAACAGAATGTCCACAGAGCCAGGCCTATCAAAATATGGATTTGCAAGTGGTAACAAACCCAATTGGATGTGCGCACATGGATCTACAGCTGCTCGTGGCAGATTATTTGTAACTTTGGATACCACAAAGAAAGTTGGACTAAATACACAGCCTAGTTCAACCAATGATTGAAGCTTACATTCAGCTGCTCCCTTCAAACTAACCAGACTCTGAGAAAGACCAGACACACTTTCATTTACCTTTCTACATGGGAGAGTGAGAAGCGTAGCCACAGACTCTGTGATGAACTATGCCTAGGCAGCGCTATTTAACGGGCAATGCATCAAATGAGGCTTGTCATCAGGACCGTAAACAGTGACCACAGCAGTAGACAATAGAACTTGTTTGACCCTAGGTTGCTGATACGCTCACAAACTGTGTGTTCCGAGTTGGAACCTGGAGCATTGTCTCAAGATCTTAGTGTTGCAGGGTTGTCATCGACATGAAGCAGCTTGTGATGCTTCAGATTGCATCAGAAGCAGTTCTGAGAAGAAGAACATGTAGTCAATACATGTGCGGTTCCCAAGCAATTATGACAAAACCTTTTTGGCATACTATGGATTGTTGATCTAGAGGAGAAGCATTAAGAAACTGAGAGCATTTATGAATATTACGACTGGTTTGTTGGCAAACAGTGCATGGCTTTGACACCTGGGGTTCAGAGTTTGACACAAAGACTGACCTCCGTTTAGGAACAATTTTATATAGTTGAAAATTAGATTGCTGAACTAGACCAACACTCAATTTGGTCCCTACATCAACCACACTATCCATTGTGGTGACCCTGGTTTGGAGGAAACTTATCAATTCTGAGACGTATGTCATTGTCTCGGTCTGTCCAAAACGTGAAGTTTCACATTTCATACGCATTTCAACATTCAACTTCTGCATAAGGACTGTGAGAAGCACTGGATTGTTGGTACTGATATTACAACCTAAACCTTCCAATGCCCTAGCAATTTCATTGAACCTGTTAACAAAGTGTCTTACACACTTCACATTTCAGGTGTTTACTGTTGGCAAATCAAGAATTCTTTTAATGTATAATGAAGTGAACTTCCTGGGGTTCTGGTACTGGGACACTAGCAGTCTACATGCTACAGAATTATTTTCCGAAGCAACAGGTAAATTTTTAACCAACTGTAGGGCTTCTCCACTGAGACATCCTAGTAAGCATTGTAACCTCTCTATGTCAGCTATGGACTTTTTACAGTGAATGGTTGCCTGGTACAGTCGGGAAAACAGGGACCATTCTTCCCACAGACCCAAGAAGGAAGGTAACTGAATTTTAGGAAGCTTTACACTCGCCATCTGAGCATCTCCAGACGAAGCTGGCATATCAGCAACGACATGTCTCGACATAAACGATGCGACTTAACTGATGTCTGAAAGCAATGCAACAAATTCGTTATGTTTGGTTGTTAGGATACCTTCATTGAACTCGTCTGGGAGCGGGTCTAAACTTAATAAATCGTCACGCAGGAATTTTGCAGCTCCCTCAATTTCTTCGAGTTGATGGCTCAAAGCATTCATCTCATGTACCAGTTCAACTGTGATTTTGGGAGAAGCAGTGAACACTTTCACTCTTCCACTTATGTGGTTCAACTTTGTTTGCTGGCGTTTAAAATTTAGTAAGAACACTTTGAAACCCATACTAATAACAAATCACACCAGTTAATCAATCAGAAATTGCTGTACATAATAAGTACAAGCCTGGGTCAGGTCACGAAAAACATTTGCAGCTACTGTTATGTTTGCTTTATGAGTACTGAACCACAGAAAATTTAACTGAACATGCTGAAGACCCTAGTTACACCACAATACACAGAGTTGTAGAAAACAAGAGGCAGCTTATAACACATTACGACCAATTACTCATCACATGGTGGAACACAACATAAAAATAAAAATAATGCCTTAGCACATGTCTGTATTGTTAACAGATATGCTTAAAACATAGAATATATCACTACCAATCAAAATAACGAAGGCTTTCTTCCATGTTTCTGCAGATTGCATAATTGAACTTGGATTGGTAGTGGTGTGTGTATTTATTTCTTCACGCTTGCTGTGTTCACAACGCACAACACCAAAATTCAATGCAAGCGTAAACACAATAAATCACTAGTCGGCATTCACAGAAAACTAATCTGGCCCGGAGGACCAAAAATTTTGCGATGTTACACAATTGTTTATTAACGGACTAGCGAGAGAGACGAGCACACTTTCACTTACCAAGACGCCATCTTGAGAGTGACTGGTTGTCCAGTGTTACTGCTGGAACTACTTGCAAGTTGAACAGTATCCTTCCACGTTAGCATCACATGTTCCACATGTGTCCTTCCACACAAGGGTCCACGCAACACCAAATTAATCATCCATAGTAATACTTAACAGGTCATATTTTGAAAACTGCAGCCATTTTTTATCTGTAGGTTAAAACGACATCTCAGAAATTTTTTTCTGAATTTTATTAAAACTGGGTACGCATATATTACTAACAATTGTGTATTTCGCTTATCACAGATCTAAATTAATAATACTATTTATAATTCTTAGATGTACGTAAACGATTGTAACTTTCAAGGTTAATTTGCACCCACTTTTAAGGAAAGTAGGCGTATCAGTTACGCAGGTAACTTCTTATTTTTACATTAAATATGCTGTAATATGAGTGCATTTTGGGATTAAATGTACTGCATCTGCTGTGGTTGAAATGCAGTGTCAATTCTCAACTTAGGATTATGCGAGTAGACACTACCGAGTTTGGGTATCTTCTCGGCAAGATTTGTGTTCACTGTCAAGCTGTTCAGCAGTCTGTTGATTATAATATTACTACCTGATTCAAATGTTTAGTACAAGTCAATGCAGAGCCAAATTTGTCATGAGTAATGACATCGCGATTAAAGGTAATGTGCCCTGCCAAATTTTATTCTAACAGCTAGTACAGGAGTCTCTCTTGTATTTGATCATTTGACAGCCAGGGTGATAACGTATCTGATATAGAAGTCAGAGTTGAGGAGGAACTCAAAATGTGGGATTGTAAGCATGTTTCACAAATCCTGTATAATTCACCTGGGGCACTGAAGCATGCTAATGACCAAGGATGACCAATAAAGCAGCTCCATAGACGACTGCCTCCGATATCACCAGTGTCTGTACATTATTTTCTATCAGAGATGAAGGATGTTTACGTAACAGAGAACATTCAATTAGACAAATTCCTCTTAAATGGTCTTAGAAGAAAAAAAATGTGTGTTTTAGAGTTTCTTGTTGTTTACCACCAACCTTGCGGATTAAAAAAAGGATTCTTATCCTCTGCTTGGAACAGAAGTCACAAATAATAAACAAATTTGTTATAACTCAACTGCCTAAAAATTTCAGAAATAAGGCAATGGACATGTTGGTCACTGTCCCGAGTAGTTGTCACTATACTAAGTTTGCTGGCATAAATTGTGAACTGTGAATCTCCTTACTACCTTGTGCTGTGGCAGTTGAAATAGCAGTTTCCATTTGGTAGGAACAATTTCACAATCTCTGCAGTCCCTCCAGTCCCCGACCAATATACTAACTTTTCTAGGATATGGATTGAGCTTTGACAATGCATCATCTGGCTAGGTGCTCATAAGTAATAACTTTTCTGTTTTAGATTTTAGTCAGTGGTATAATAAACTAGTTGTTTTATCATATTTTTCTCTTTGTATTTGTGTGTGTGTGCGCACACATGTGCATGTTTTTGTGTGTTCGTGCATGTGAAAATCAGCAGCATTTGTGTTGTATACTAATCTTTGTTACTAAAATATATTACATACTTCGAATTTATGCATACTAAATTGGGAAAAAATTAACTACAACTACGTCATGAAAAGATTCCTTCAGGTATTGTGAATGCATATGTACCACTAAACACATTAAACACTACATGTCTGGATACGATGTTAAGTGCATACAAGTGAGGAAGTAATGGGTTGTTTATATCGTACTATTTTGGCAGGATTCGTGAAAGTGGCATGCATCGATAACGACATTGTGTACCTAAAGTTATGTGGTACACATTTTTCCCAGTTTCCCAGCTGTTTACTGGCAAGTCAGTATCACGTACCTGATGCTGTTGGGCTTACTGCGGGGAACAAGTTTGTCGACTACGTGAGTAGTAAAATTCTCTCAGAAAGAGATTACGCTATTTCCATTCATACTGAATAAGTGTGGTTACCATTTCTCCTGTCAACAGTCCAATGTGGGATAGCCATCAGGGACCACCTTGACATGGCTGATGCCAATCCAATCTCTAAAAAACCATATTATGGCAAGTCCTATCACCCAGGCGGACCAGATCAACTTTGCTTCATAGAGCACTAAAAGTTTTCAGTTTTCATGCGTGCTCAAGGGCGTATGCTCCCATATCGGGTGTGTGGAGGCAACCTGTGTACTAAGGTCTTACAGAGTCCCCTAAGAGGAGCTCGGATCTTTCTCCACTAGAATCCCTCCAAAACTACTCCTAAACAGGAGTTTAAACCAATGACACTTCGAGTCCAACCTGCAATCATCACAGCACGAAGCTTGGGCTGTCACAATAATCTTCCGAAGCACCTACAAAATTCAATGCACCTGAGTTTCACCCATGAATAAGACGACTCTCCAGGACTTTTGGAATCCACAGGCCACAATTCGGACATGCAATCTTCTGGGAGGTACATAGCATGCTTGGGAATCCACAGGCCTTTGGAAGTTAACCCTGATCCTCACTGTAAGAATCCCTGATGCACCAGGAATGTTTCCACAATACGGGTCTTTGTCCTTACTCCATTAGTCGCCATTCAAAATCTGGGCATTTCCAGTCTATTCCACGAGGATCTGGAGATGGGCTTGAGCAGCCGAGGTTGTGTATTTGCGTCGGCACCCCATTAGCATTGCAAGACGTTGGTCAGGGTGGCGAATCGAACCGGGTTGGGGTACATAAGCACTCAAGAGTGAAAGTCACATCAAATACCCAAATACCTACATGGAACATTTCCACTCTCACCATGTCTAAAAACAGGCTGAGCCTACCTTCTACCACAACTGTACATCATATTCTTTACCCCTATCCAAGAGCTGGTTGCAGAACTGCTGTCTCACCTTTGTCTCATTCTGTAAGGTCAGTTACTTGTAAACAGTTGCTGTGTGTCATTGACCTGTACATTAGATTATACATCTTCACTATGGATGAAACACTTAAGTATTTTGTGCATAAAACACTGCCAAAGAGTTTTAACGGGCAGACTATGAGTAGTAACTTTATTGGTACGGCTTCAAAAATAATGTTCAAGTGCAGTGTTATATTTGAGGCTTGTTTTTATCTGGCAATTTAATTCTGACTTAGATTAGACAAGAAATTCTGTTTGTATCTATTTTGCCTGCCTACCAGTTAGTATTTATAATGTGCATGTTGTTTGATTAGTAGCATATTACACTTGCTTGAAGTATTGTAATAACACAGCTCTCGAGTGGCGTAATGAGCCACACCATCACATCGTCCATTCTCTATCACAATTCCCGTGTGTTACTCGTTATCCTCTTCAGCTCCCACTTTCCTCTCATATCATGGCTAATTGGGAGTTGAGCAGTGGTCGTCGCCATTGAGCCATCCTTGAAACGCACATGCCTAAGATATCATTGGAGGTTTTTATTTTAACACCTAGAATTTTCACATTCACCTTCTTCATCCCCTAGGTGTGATAATTATCTAGGTATTGTCGTGGCTAGATATAAAACAGCTCTCTGTGACCAACTTGCAGAGTTACTATTGTAACAATCTGTCAATGAGTGTAAGTGGCGGACTCGGATGTTGGTGAAGATGACGGCGGCAATGGCAAGGAGTGATATGGGATTGGATCAGCGCATAGAATGGCGATAGGGTGGAAAGTGTGTATGAGTGTTTTGTTGGTGCGGTTATGTGTGTAGGATTGATGAGCTGGTTAGACTTTTATTGTTAAATAGCGAGAGATTTCGGGAAATATACATTTTAAGAGATTTATGTAATCTGAGGACTGTTTTTTGTGAGACTAATAAGAATTAAATTGTATATTTAGAGTATGGATTTTAGATGTTACGAATAAATTAAATCCATTATGTGTTCTTACCTTCAGGCAAGGTCACATTGCGTATGAGAGAAGAGAGGGGTGAAGGTTGGGCTGGGTGATCGATTAGCGAGACATGCCTGTCGCCTGTCCGGCCTGAAGAATGGATGAGGTGAGATGAGTGTGGACAGCGATGAAATGGGAAAGGCGGGGAAATCTGAGTTCCCCGAGAAAACCCGCCGGCCAACAGCTACGTCCGCCACGTTTCTCACATGCAAAAAATCCGGGACCAAACATGCCGGGGATCAATATTGGCATTTATTACTGGCAAGATTCAAATACATTATAATCACAAGGTGGAAATTACACAAAATCTCTCAAGCAGTGCAAAAGACATTACATTTGTAAACTTCTCATTCTGAATGATTGACAAAATACAAGCGACGCCTCGTTCGACGCACCGACGGCCCAACGCGAGAAAAATCGAAAGAACTCCCAAACTAAACCAACAAAGGGGACCAAGTGACTTACCGACTGGACACACGATGGTGCCTTGCCGTACGACCCTGTTAAAATAACACTGAAAAACGAGAACTCACCTAGTCGGACCGTCGGGGCATCGAGCAGAGTCGGCGAAAACCAAGACACGACCAGCCCGGGCGAAGGCAAGCGCAAGAGTGAAGAGCCCCTCCCGGCTGGTCACCTCTCCCAAACTCCAGCAGGAGGGGAAGGGAGGGGAGGCCCAGCCAAGGAGTGCCGAGCGCGCCCGACCAAGGAACAAAGGAGCCCGAGGATCTGGCGCCACATTCCAACGCCTGGTCGTTGCGAGCGGGCCACCGGACAGAGCAAACCCACATCTATCACTCGGGAGGACACAATCGGACCGACGGCACGGGAGAGGGGCGAGGCGGGGAGCAATCCCACCACAACCCCCCACCCTAAACCAAAGTCAACAAGTCCACAACCTCCTCTGAGTGCCCCGGTCTCATCTAGGGCCGCCGAAGCCGTCACCCAGACCTGGAACGGGACGCCCGGGACCACGCTCCGACCATCCTCTGGAACTCTCCCGCCTGCCGGCCGGGGGCACAATTAGGCCGAAGGCGAAAACCGATGATCAATATGCACACACACAAAAACTCTCTTATCAAGACATTCAGAAGAATTGATAATACAATTCCTGAAATGGAAACCAGTACATTAGTAAACTCTGCGCAATATATCAAACACCGATTCTAAAATACAAAAATCATTAAGCAAAACACACTAAAACAATGCCAAAAACAATACCTTAAAAAGATGGTATCAAAAATATACAATGACAGCCATTGATAACCAAACTTCTTGGAACAAAGAGTCCGTCCACACCACACGTGCTCACAAACAGCTTTCAAATATGATACACACTAAAATGTCACATCTTGTACCTTAGCAGGGGAGGGGTTCATACAAAATTGAACCATAACAACAAATCCCTGATACATTTAATACCCATTTACCCGTAATGGGTACAAAATCTTAACAGTTCACCTGTAGAATTAAATACATACACATATAAATATTAAATATACATAAAAATCAGCTGACTCAATAAATTCAAAATATTACACTCACAAGCGGAGTGTACCACATTCTCAACTCGGGTGCACCCTATCATCTGTCTCAGGTCAGGTCGTCTGGTGTCGAGTTAGTACTCTAAACCACTACGCCCACAACCCACGACACTCACCAAATACGCACACCAACACAAAACACAAAGACAGTACTAATCACATAGACCACAAAAAAACACAAATACACACACACGCGGCCGCCTACACACACAACATAGAAACGTCATGAAACAAAAAACACACAACACAATTACTCTTGCGCTCTGCAGTAGAGTTCGGGGTACGGAGCAGAGCCGGGTGAAAGTAGAACCCTGATGCTACGTCAAAGAAACAATCTCCACTCCTGAAACAAAACTCGGAACTCCACACATTAATCTCCTTCTGGAGTCGGAGCATGTTTCAGGTGCGAAATATGCGCTTTTCGCACGATATGACCGGTGTCAGGGTCCCCCAAAAGCCTCAATACACGAAAAGGGCCAATGTACCGCAACAGCAGCTTACTACCCAGCTCATTAACTTTAGAAGGCAGCTGAAAATTTTGGCAATAAACCAATTGTCCCGCTTGGTAATCACCAGCAACCCGCTGAGCATTCACCCTCTCCCGCAAGGTTTCCCGGGCCTCTGCCAAATGGCCTCTCACCTGATGCACCAGTAACTCACGCTGGGCCCCAGACATTGGGAGAGAAGGGGAGGGAATACCCAAGACATTCAACAAGGGGTGAATCAAATCAGGACCCAATAAGGCCGTGGCGGGGGAAACTTTAGTGGCAGAATGGACCGCCGAGTTGAATCCCATATTCACAAGATCCAAATCAACGTCCCACTCGCGCTGCACATCATGATGCAACTCCGACAACGTCGCCTTCAGGTTGTGATTAAATCGCTCCACCTGGTTGCCAATCGGATAATAAGGGCTACTGGTAAAGTGATTCAGAGACCATCTAAAACACATGTCCTTAAACTGGGCGGAGCAAAAATATGTTGCGTTGTCGGTAACAAAGTTGACCGAAGGCCCAAAAAAACCCCAAACTATCGGTCAAAGACCGCACTATCATGGCGCTTTTAACATCCCGGATTCCCAGCAACAAAACAAATTTGGTGAAGATGTCCTTCACGACCAGAATGTACATATTACCCTTCGCAGACCTAACCAAGGGACTGAACACATCGCAGTGTAAGGTCTCCCAGGCAAAGGTGACCTCATCCGCGGCATAGAGCCCAACATTGGCGTTCTTAGCGGATTTCACCTTGAGACAGCTCACAATGCCGAACGTACCGCCGTACGTCTCGATCCATCTGAGGCCAGTAAAATCGAGGCCGGATTTTATGTCGTGTGCCTTCACGCCCCAGATGACCCCCAAAGGGCGAGGCGTGATAGTAAGCCATGAGCTCAGCACGGGATACACTGGGCATAAACAAACGGTTAGCTCTACCGTTTTTCCCCACAAAAAATAACAATCCGTCTTTTACTCGAAAAGGAATGGCAGCGCCGCGATTAAGGCTGGCAAAAATTTCCTGACAATCGGGGTCACCGTCCTGGGCTTCTCGCAATCTCACATAAAATGAACAGTGCGTGGTAAACGTAGAGCATAAGGCTGACAATTCTTTGGGTTCACACTCGTAGTCCTCCGGGCAATACATCCGCGACAGCGTGTCCGCTGCCACGTTGCTCGCACTGGACACATGTTGAACCACAAAACAAAAATGCAACAGACGAAAAGCCCACCGCCCGGGCTTGTCAAATTATTAGAATGACTCAACAACCAGGACATGACCTGATTGTCGGTGCAAAGGTCAAATTCGGCAGCGGTGAGAAAACACTCGAACTTGGAGGTGCCCCAATCACAGGCTAGAGCCTCCTTCTCAAACGCACTTAACCTGCGCTCGGACTCTGTCAGACCTCGACTGGCGAAGCCGACCGGTACAACCACACCGTCGCGCAACTGACCTAGCGTCGCCCCTAACGCGACACTAGAGGCATCCACATGTAACACGAAATGCAGGTCAAAATTAGGTAAATAGAGAGAAAGAGCAGCCGCCAAACTGTCTTTTAGTTTCTGGAAACTCCGCTCCTGTTCAGAGCCCCACACAAAAGGGACGGTCTTTCGCCGCAGCATATTAAGAGGGGCTGCTAACTCAGAAAAATGGGGGACAAAATTGAGAGTAATACCCTAACAGGCCAATTAACCGGACACACCCTTCACCGTGATAGGCCTAGGGAAGTGCACAATCGAATTGACCCGCCCAGGGTCCAACACTAACCTCCCAGCCGACACTACAAATCCCAAGAATTACACCGAAGAGGAGGCTCACATAACTTTGGACGGATTTACAGTCAACCCAGCAGCTCGCAGACGCATCAATACTTGTTTCAAATGATCCATGTGTTCGTCAAATGTTTCACTATAGACGATAATATCGTCTATATAATGGTAGACAAAACTGAATTTTAGATCTGATAAAACATGATCCAACACTTGAGCCCACGTCTAGCAGGCACAGTAACAACAGGCTGCTAATCTTGGCGTTGCTAAGCATCGACCAAGGCCCAGTGCCACTCTCCAGTACCCTTCCCATCAGAACACACATTAAACCAACGACAATGACACAGGGTTCTCTAAGTTACCAGTCATGTAGACAGATCTTGGCAAAATAATTTATATGACGTACGTCATAATACAAGCTTAACAATTTCACACACATTTTCTCCACTGAGAAGTTGATACAAAATTACGATACAAGATTAAGAGGGAAATACTAAGCTGCTGTGGCGACACACGCGCGCTACTTTATTCCATTAATAAAAAAACAGGGACAAATCCCTAGTCGTACAGGGCTCGCAGCCGCGACAGCACACCCTCGACGTGTCATAAACGCAAACAAACAATTAACCAAACCTAACTGAAAAAAATACGAAAAAACATGAACACTAATTTCAAACAAAAGGAACTTACCGATGACACGGCTCAGGTGTGGCTCTGCGGTCGCAAGCTCAACCCAACCGCCCACGGTAGGGCCCGGGAGAAGACTCATTGTCTCGCAAATGGGAGCGTCTGGGCTGGGCACGGGAGGGAGAAGAGGGGGAAGGAGGGGAGAGCGAACACGAGCACATCCGACGGCGGCCGAACACGGCCGAAGTCGGGGCGGGAAGTTCAAACCATTAAGCGCACAGGGCACAAGCACCAAGTTCCTCCAAAGCAGCCTCACTGCCAGTCCAGGATATGTAAATTTAACAGATCTTCAAGCGTGGTGAACCGGAGTCGCCGACTCCCGGTACAACTACCCCCTCCTTACTCCTTCGTACAGGGACCTACAGGCCTCCGGCCCTGCCCTGGAGGCGTAAGAGGGTCATCGATCAAGCTCAGGACAAAACGAGCCAGTCTGGGTTGCCGGACGTATCTTCTGCGTCAGATCCCATCCATGCGGTGCCCTCGCCCAGCATTCTGATACTGTAGAGCTCGTGTCGCCCAGGAACCAAGGGAAGGTCTGCCCGCCCAGCACCATTGTGGGGCATGTAAAAACACCATACCAGAATCATAATATTTTGGTCCCTTAAACACAGTCCCTATAAAAAAAACATTAGTACACATGTAACAACCAGCATACAAAAATTTTTTTTTTATTTAAATTTTACAATTTACCAGAAGATATACACAATAACCCTCAGACACAATATAAAATAATTACAATCTAAATTACAGCATTTAAATTTCTGGCAACACGGCCTAGAATAGCACCATTTAGAAAATTCTGGCCAAGACTGACCCCAAATCACAAAAACTCTTATACAAAAGCTCAAAAGCTAGTTAAAAAATTCACAAACAGAGCTCACAAAATTGCTATAAAAATATCATAACACTGTCTCGGCCGAGCTACATGATAATACTACCAGCTGGTACTACACCACTACACACACACACACCAAACAAAAACACCTACGCACAAACACGGTACCAGTACACACACTACACACCACAAACACTGCGAGCCTTCACCGGCGCCACAAAATGGGGAAATTGGAGAGGGAAATAGTAGAAACGCAGAAGCGAGGGGGCGGGCCCTGCCCACTCTCTTCGTTGCAACTCAGTTGTCCCATACGTCTCTGTTCTTTACACCCCTGTAGATGACCATGCCTGCAAACCTGTACCAACTTGACAAAAAAAACATTAATTAATTCCCTGCTCGCTTCAAATGAGTCACATGAGCCTTCCTCACAACTTTTCCATTCGTCGGCTCACTCTGAAGAACAGTATTGGGTCCCAGCAATCGAACCACATCACAGGGACCTTGGTACTTCAGCATCAACTTGCTCCCTCGCTGATCCGGTCCCGAGGGCAGTACAAAGGACTTGCAGAACACTACGTCTCCAACCTGAAAATCAGACTCAGTTCTTCCAGCATTGTACCTTGCCTGAAGGCGCCCACGTGCGTCATACAAGTTCCCAACCACATCAGCGGCCATGAGCTCTCTCGCGGCATCCGACACCGGAGCCGCTGGGGAGGGGACACCCCAAACATTAAGCAAAGTGTGCAATAAGTCTCTCCCGAACAGAACACGGGCAGGACTGTACTTGGTAGCGCTGTGCACAGCAGAATTGAACCCAATGGAGACCAGACCTAGGTCTTCATTCCAGACGTTCTGTTGCTCATGGTATAGCGCTGACAAAGTCACCTTCAATCCGGTTAAAGCGTTCAACCCTATTTCCACAAGGGAAATATGGACTGGACGTATAATGGTTGACTGACAACCTAAAACACATGTCCTTAAAGGATGCAGATGTAAAATAGGTGGCGTTGTCTGTAAGTAAGCTCACGGGAGGGCCGAACACCGACCAAACACGGTCTGTCAAGTGCCGCTGGATCTCCGAACTTCGTATGCTACGAGTAGCAATTAGAAACACAAAGTTCGAAAAGACATCCAGCACGATTAAAATGTACATATTGCCCTTAGTAGAACGAGTGAGTGGGCCAAACACGTCACAGTGCAACACTTCCCACGAGTACGTAATTTCATCAACACTGTACATACCCACGCGGGAATTTTGGCAGGGCTTTGCACGCTGACACACATCGCAACGCCTCGCGTACTTTCGTATGTCCGTAAAAATTGTGGGCCAATAAAACCTGACGCTTAGCTTACTTAAGGTTCCCTGACGCCCCAAATGTCGCCCAAAGGGGGAATCATGATAATACCTCAGGAGTTCCAACCTGTGAACTTCCGGAACTACCAGCTGTTTAGCACGTTTCTGACGCCCTGTATAGTACAGAAGCTCATCTGTGACCGCATAAGGGACACTGTCTCCTCGCGCCACCGCCCCAATCAAGCCCCTACAGAAATCATCCGCAGACTGCGCATCACTCAAACGGTGGTAAAACATACTACTAGTCGTAAAGGCCGCACACACGCCATCTATTTCCTCAGGAACGGGAACGCATTCCTCATAGTCATCAGAACCAAACATACGTGACAAAGCATCTGCAGCCACGTTACTGTTTCCAGGGACATGTTTTATGACAAACTGGAACCGGAACAAACGATACGCCCACCGGCCCAGTTTGCCAAAGTCACTCGAGTGTGAAAGTAGCCAGGACACAGCCTGGTTATCCGTGCACAAATCAAACTCAACGCCACCCATAAATGACTCGAATTTGGTGGTCCCCTAGACACAAGCGAGGCCCTCCTTCTCGAAGGCGCTTAACCGTCGCTCAGAATCAGATAAGAGTCCGGCTAGCGAATGCCACTGGACATAGCGCACCGTCCCTCCACTGTCCCAATGTCGCCCCAAAGGCCACGCTCGAAGCATCGACATTGATCACAAAGCGCAGGTCGAAATCGGCTAAATACAGTGACGGCGCTGCAGCCAAGGCTGCTTTAAGGCCCTTAAAGCTGCTCTCCTGATCAGGTACCCATTTAAACACAGCCCCCTTCCGCTTAAGGCGGTTCAGCGGCGCAGCCAGTTCCAAGAACCGGGGAATAAACCTGGAATAATACCCTAGAAGCCCAATAAACCTGGACACGCCTTTCACGGTCTTAGGGCGCGGAAAATTTACCACAGGGACCACCCGGTCAGGATCCATGACCAGGCGACCCCCGGATACGATATACCCTAGGAACTTCAACGAGGAAGACGCCCATGTGACCTTAGCCGGATTCACCGTCAAACCGGCATCCCTCAGGCATGTCAATACAGCCCGCAAATCATCTAGGTGTTGGTCCATTGATGTGCTGTAGACGATAATATCGTCAATATAGTTGATCACGCACTTAAACTTTAAATCTGCCAGCACATGATCCAAGACACGTGAAAGGGCCTGGGTGCCAAACTTGGCCCCCATGGGTATACGGTTAAATTCGTATTAAACCCATTGCGTGCAGAACGCAGTGTACTTGCGACAATCAGAATGCAGCAAGCATTGATGGAAACTGGCGTTAAGATGTATTACTGAGTATACGGACACCTTCCCGAGATGTTGCAACACTGTATCTACAGTAGGTGCAGGGAACGGGTCAAGGTGTATCTTCTGATTTGATTTACCGTAGACATGTCCGTCACTAACCTAAAGCCACCATTAGCCTTCTTAACCATGAAGGCGGGCGAGGCGTAATCGGAGGTTGATGGAGAAATCACACCAGCATCAAAGAGTTTTGCCACCAAATCGCGCATAATTTCCAACTTAGGAGGTGCATAGGTGTAAAACGGAACTCGAACTGGTATGTCATCTGTAACGGAAAAGCGATACGGCATCACGTCACACCGGCCGATGCGTAAAGCTACCACATCGTTGAACTCCCTTAATAATGATTCCACACTGTTGATACTCCGACTAGTGGTCGCAGAAATCTCACCTAAGGGGGCTGACCCTTGGCTTACGGTAGACAATATCCGACACGGGACCTCGGGCGCGAACTTAAACACTTGCTGGCCTGCAGGAACGTCGACCACTGCACGAGACCTCTGCAGAAAATCTAATCCCAACACTATATCGGCCACCAGTCCTTGAACCACCCAGAAAACATGCGACCAAGAAAATAATTCAATTTTAAAATGCAATTTCGGCGATCTCACGCACCTCACAACGTGCCCATTTGCCACACACACGTTCAAGCCCTCTGAGGTATAAAGCTCCCTTAATAAGTGTGGGTTCCGCTGAACTAAGGAATTCCACATTTCTTCTCGCACAAAATAATACGACGTTCCCGTATCCACTAGAGCTGCTCGTTCATGACCGTAACACAGCACGGACACGAAACAATCATTGCGTGCCCTATTAGAACTATTCCGCCGGTGACCCTTGCCACTTACAGGTGCGGCGGCAATCCGTTTCCCGGACAATTCGCTCGCACGTGTCCTACGTCTCCGCAGTGAAAACACTTCCGCTCCGTGCGGTCCACAACAACACTGGAACAATCACGTCCCATATGGCCGAACCCAGAGCAGCTACTACATCGACGGTTACTGGTAACACGAGACTACCCGCTAACTTCCGCCTTAGATGCAAGAACAGCCCTCGGCTCCACAGGCTCTACTTGCCTCGGGGCAACATGTCGAACATTCCGCCTACGTCCATACTCCGGTACATTATTGCTTCCAGACGCACGTGCTTCTTGCCTAAGATCCATGCACAAGCCCTGTGTCTGCATAGACTCGCGATTTGCAATCGCCGGTGTTTCCTCAGCCGTAATAGTACTACGTCGTGAAGCTGCATCTAGATCCAGCTGCCGCTCTATTTCCATAGCTAAAACCTTTAACTGTTCGCGTATCACCGGAACACCTGATGCATAGCGATGCGCCCTAGCTTGCGGCGTCATTCGATCAACTATACCTTTTACCAACTTAGCCTCTGCACAGCGCAGGTGCACATTCATGGCACGGGCATATGTCAATACCTCACTCACGTATGCCGGTATGCTTTCCCCTACACGCTGGAATCTATCAACATACTGTTGCTTCACCATAGCCCAAGCCATGGGAGACCCTGCACTTTCGAGTAGCCGTGTCTTAAAGCTCTCATAAGTTACGTCATGTTGCGCTAATTGCACAAACACGTCCCCAGCTTGTCCATCGAGCCTCGACGACAAACACGTCAAAAACAGATTCTCGGGTTCTCTGCCGCACATTCCAAAGAATACATTGTCGGTTGCAACAAGAAAACGTAACACGTCGTCAGGTTGCAACACACTAAGCGACGAAACCCGGTTCAACCGTCCTATTAGAAAAGTCTGAGCTGCAGTCACAGGCCCTTCCACAGTCAAAGCCGAACCTCCCAAGTACATGTTGTTTATATTACGCAACGAATTAATATACGTCAGCGCGTATCCGCAATGCAGTGACGTTTCCTGAAGGCTCGAATTTGACCCCAGACTCGGTCAAATACTGACGTAACTCTAAGTAACTGTAGTGCATCACAAACTCCGTAACACCTGCCATGACGCAACACAAGACCACTACGTATAATATTATTCGCCAGCACATACGGCCTAACGAAGTTCCCGACACTGTGTCGTAATGTCGCAATGTGTGTCCTTTTACATTAAACCTCAACAACTCGCCAAGCAAAACAGCCTAGCAGAGTCGCGCAGCATTGAGCCCGCGTCTAGCAGGCACAGTAACAACAGGCTGCTAATCTTGGCGTTGCTAAGCATCGACCAAGGCCCAGTGCCACTCTCCAGTACCCTTCCCATTAGAACACACATTAAACCAACGACAATGACACAGGGTTCTCTAAGTTACCAGTCATGTAAAACATATCTTGGCAAAATAATTTATATGACGTACGTCATCATACAAGCTTAACAATTTCACACACGTTTTCTCCACTGAGAAGTTGATACAAAATTACAATACAAGATTAAGAGGGAAATACTAAGCTGCTGTGGCCGACACATGCGCGCCACTTTATTCCATTAATAAAAAACAGGGACAAATCCCTAGTCGTACAGGGCTCGCGGCCGCGACAGCACACCCTCGACGTGTCATAAATGCAAACAAACAATTAACTAAACCTAACTGAAAAAAATACGAAAAAACATGAACACTAAATTCAAATAAAAGGAACTTACCGATGACACAGCTCAACACAACCGCCCACGGTTGGGCCCGAGAGAAGACTCATTGTCTCGCAGACGGGAGCGTCTGGGCTGGGCACGGGAGGGAGAAGTGGGGGAAGGAGGGGAGAGTGAACACGAGCACATCCGACGGCGGCCGAGCACGGCCGAAGTCGGGGCGGGAAGTTCAAACCATTAAGCGCACAGGGCACAAGCACCAAGTTCCTCCAAAGCAACCTCACTGCCAGCCTTGGTACAGAATCAGCACTTCACGATGTAAAGGAATATGTCGACACCTGCAATGCCAAATACATTATGGCTATATTCCTCGACATTGCAGGAGCATTTGACAATGCTTGGTGGCCGGAAGTTATGTATCAACTTATTACCAAAGGTTGCCCTAAGAACTTATATGCAGTGATTCTCGATTTCTTCAAAGAAAGAAGAAGCAGGTACAGCTTAAGAAACAATGCCGTGGAAAAACTTCTTACAAAGGGATGCCCTCAAGGGTCAGTACGTGGACCAATACTTTGGAATATTTTATTTGATGGCTTACTAGATCTTAAATTTCTAGATGGTTGTATTGTGCTGGGATACGCAGACGATGGCCTCATACTCGTCTCAGGTGGGTCCAGAGCAATAGTAGAGAGAAAAACAGCAGAGATTCTACCCCGTGTTGAAGACTGGGCAAGCAGAGTGAAATTAACCTTTTCTACACAGAATACCAATTGTATGCTACTAAAGGGCAAACTTAAACGGTCTCCAATGGTGCGATTTGCAGGAGGGCCTGTCCAACGTGTATCTCAGCACAAGTACTTGGAAGTCATCCTGGATAAGATGAGCTTCCTGCCGCATATTGATTATGTCAGTAAGAAAGCTGTTGTGACTTTGAGTCGTCTAAGATCCATTGGAACTACAGAATGGGGCTTAAACTTCAGGACATTAAAGAAAATCTATCATAGTGTCTTTGAGGGCATTATCGCCTATGGCTCAGTCATATGGTATCACAGAGCAGAGTTGGTGGCAGCGA
>PNEQ01085104.1:0-35903 GCA_003012365.1 Medauroidea extradentata | reverse complement strand
TTACAGAATTTTGAAGTAATAATGTTTTATTTTGTTTGGTTGTTTGGTTTTTGCTTTGGGCTCAGTGTTATTTGCAGACATGTATACTTAGTTAAATTTTATATGAGTAGCGGTGATGTTTGTTTTGGAGTTTCCTGGCAGTGCAGTTGTATATATTTGAAAATTTGATAAGAGTCTAGTAAATGATAATGGATTTTAAAGGTTACACTTGTAATGGAATGTTCTTTGTTTTGTTTTCTTTTGAAGGGTATTTAAAGTAATGTATTTCATAATCTTGTGGTTTTTTAATAATTTTTTTTGGTGCTGTGTTGGTACTTATGGGTGATGATCACCAGGCAGAGCCACACCTAAGAAATAAATTTTTCAGTTTCGGCTGATAACTGAATTCTTTGTGTTAAGAGTGATGTTTTTTTTTTTTTTTTTTTTTGAAATGTCTTAAAAGTAAGAGTGACTTGTGACGGTTTTCAGCTGAGGAGGGTTATGTCTTCAAATGTTGAAAATGTTTCATACTAAAGTGAATATTGAACATTTTATATTTAGGTATTAACAATGTGTGATATTTTTGTATTTGTGCATAATAATTGTATTGTAGTGTTTGTATGTTTTGTGGGTACAGGTATTGTTTGTTTGTTTCTTTTAGGAACTACTCAGTAAAAAATTGGTGATTTTTCCTGAGTAGTTGGGGGGGTTATGTAACATTGCAGGGTTCCACTTATATATTATTTTCTTTTGCTTTAAATTACATTTTTTGTATTTTTATTTAACAATAACAGCTTAAGGTAACTGTTCTTATGGAGAAAAGTTTGTAGTATTTTATTGTATAATTATTTAATTTCAAGTTAGGGTATAATGATAATAGCTATGGCCCCCGAGGGCCAGGTGGAGGAGGCACAGCTTTGTCCTTGTTATGCTCCGTGCCAATTTTTATGCCCATATTTGGCTATGGTTAGGTGATGTGTGCTCGCCCTTGAGTTTTCAGTTTTTGTGCCCATATATGGTAATGTTTTGTGGCCCGTTGTTTGTTAGTTGTGTTGGGTGTAGCACACAGACAGGGGAAGTACCGGTGTCACATGCTCGGAGCCAGCCAATCACGGCAAAGTGCACCATGACCGTGATACTTTTTCCTGCAAGCCTGCCTCCATCTTCGGGGAAGAGAAAAAGTCGCAACTCCGAAGAAGACGGACGTCCGCGGGGCTGCGGCCCAAAATCGTATAGAAATGTGAGTAAGCGTGAAAATGTAACGTGCGCGAGAGGCACCCGTGGCCGGAACTCTCTATTTTTAATAATGTGTTAAATTGCTTTTGGATAAAATTCTACTCTACTAAATTTTTCTTTCTCGCGTACGTGGCCGTAGGGTGCGGGCGGTTTTTAACCCCCCAAACAATTTAATGTAATGATGTACCGATGTGGTTTCTCGGACTTTCTTAAATTCTATTTCGTAACCAGCTTCAATTTTTGTTAAGGAGACGTTTCCTCGTAAGAGCGGTTACCGAAAGCAAGCAGTTGTGTGGTGTAAGAAAATGTACATTCACGAAGTGAGACGTTCAATAAAACTTAAATTCAGAACATTCTTTTCTCAAGTTTTTCCGTTTCAAGCCTTTCTAAGTCAAAGTCACCTGTTTTGGAGAAAAGTTTATAATTTCGAGACTGAGCAACGGGAAATGGTCGTGTTACATAGTAGCGGAGGGATTCCAGCTGCTGCTGACTATTTCTATGTCAACAACCCAAACTAAACTCTGCGGAACTTGTCTACCGACTCGCTTGTGATTTGTTCACATTTTGCAACGACCTGGTAGATCTGTACTGCAACAGGTTCCCATGATGACCGGGCCTATGTGGTTTTATGATTCTGAATGGCCAAATACAGTGGACACAAATGCTGATCAGTCCATGATTGAATAGTCACGGAAGAGTACAGTGGTAGTTGCATGTACAATAGTTTAGTATTCATTTGTGGAAAGGTGGTCATCTGTGACCAAATTACAGAGGATCGGATAATCAACCTGACACCCTTTATGTATGAAAATAGGTTACATAGGGTAGCAGTCACCTTAACAGAGCAAATATTCCTGAACTTCAAGAGCAGCCTACATTGCTACCTCGTCACAGCTAACTTAATGGAGCTGATAATACTGTATGATTATTATCTGAATCTTTATGTAAGCCCTCCAGTGGTGCAAGTTACAATTCAACAAAACTTTAGGATTCTTTGTGATAGAGATACTATGCTATTCGATGAGGACTTAAGAGAAGTTCTTTATAATATTTTAAACATTAAATTTAAAACATTATAATTTATATTAACATGTTAGTATCAAAATTAATAAAATTGCCTATTTGTAAAGCGTATATGAGTATTACGGATCACCTACCAAATTGCTTTTGTCTAACTTCTAGTGCATTTAAACACTATCATGTGCTAACCAGTGGTTACATTAGTAATTAAATTTGCTGGAAATACGTCCGTGGGAGCTCATGTTCAGACACCTGTAACAGACTTTTAGGGGTATTGTAATGTACTTTTTAAAGCAGTTAACAGGATGTCCATAGGAGCTCCTTTTCAGACATCTGTAAGAGTTCTTTTGAAGAATCCAATATACATTTAAGGGCGTTCGTAAGACGTTCATGGGCGATCTTGCTCGGACATTTTGACGTACCGTGTAAGGTGCATAGATATATTTTACCTTCAGCCCCTTAATATTAGTAACATGTAAGAGTTAGGCCTACCTTATTTTTACCCAAGGGGTCACCTAAATCCAGTATTGTGAGCCGTGTTGCCGTATAACGTAAAACTAAAGGTTTAGAGATGTTTATATTTACAGTTTTTGTATGTATATATTCACGCCCACCATAACCAATGTAAACAAACAGATGGACACAATGCAAATAATGCCAGGTGGCAAATTATGAACTTTTAAGAGAGAAAGTGTGTATATAATTATTGTAAACGTAATTTTATTGAATTTGTGTATTTATTTAATGCTTTGGATATTTCTTTTTGGCAACACGGACATTTTCACGGCCCCGCGAGAAAGTTTTAAATAGAGTCACATATTTTTTTGCAGAGTGTGGGAGATTTGTGGGTGTTGGAGTGGTGCGCCTGCTAGCCAGCAGACGGCCTCATCTCCAGCGGCGGCCATTTTCACCACCCACTAACGTTACTTTAAGCCCCCCTCAGGGGTATATAAGGCGGGCGCTCGCCTAGCAAAATCGTCAGTCTAGGGCTCGGGTCTCCTCCCCGAGCAAGCCTAGGCACCACCCCCAACCTCGAAAGGGTTGCTTCCCAAGAAGGAAGCGGAAACCCGACGTCCGCTTAACCCTAGGGTTGCTTCCTGAAAAGGAATTGGAAACCCGCCCCTCCGACCTGTTCACCACTACCTATCTTCCGTGGGTTGCTTCCTGAGAAAGAAGACTAAACCTGCCAACCCAACCTCTATACAGGTTGATTCTTGAGAAGGAAGCCTAAACCCGCCTACCCATCCTCTATACAGGTTGCTTCTTGAGAAGGAAGCCTAAACCCGCCTACCCATCCTCTATACAGGTTGCTTCTTGAGAAGGAAGCCTAAACCTGGTCCTACCCACTCTTGTGCCGAAAGCGCAGTTCGTAAGGAGATGCACCCTAGCCGCGCTGACTATATTAGGGAACGCACCCTACAGCGAGTCGCCACGAGGCGCATATTTGTGACCGCCGGATGCGGAAGTAGAGCCAAGTCTGTGAGAAGTTGCGGGGCTCTGTGAATAAATGACCACGTGGTTGAGCATTGTATAAACCAGTAGTGTATAAAGACCTGGGTATTTAAAAGCCGAATGTATTGACAAGTGTGTAAAGCTGAATTGTAAAGTCAGTGATTGTAAAAGTGTACCAAGTGGAAACTATATACAGTTCAAAACATATTTTTATAGTTTCATTTCTAAAGTACTAATGTCTGATTCAGAGTGTCTAATAATTAATATTTCGCCTAAGGGAGCTGTTCTAAAAATGGTGAGTGGTTTATACGCCTACCCCCCTTCATGAATAGTGAGAATTTTCTCGCTCTGCTGTAGAGACTGTGTTTTGTCGACTGCCCAGGAAACCACTCTCCTTGGGACATATAGCAGCCTCTCCTCCCCTTCAGGGAACTCTCATGCTCAAACCTTATTTCAATCCTGAAGGAAACATAAATTCAACCCCTTTGCCAGCAAAGTGGCGACAAATTTTCCTCTCGTGGCGCCCAACGTGGGGCAGAAGATCGAAGTAGTGACTTCAAGCAGGAGAAGTTACCAGTGAAAGCCACCCTTGAGAAGCCCATCCGAGTTCTAAGTCATCTCCAGAAACGAAAAACTTCGTGGCGCCCAGAAACCCCAATATGGATGACGAGGAGACGAGCGACATACCAGCGCCTCCATGCGCCCTCAGTATGTGCGCCCGCAGAGGAACTTACCTCATCGCCTGCGCACACTGCGCCCAAGAGTATCACCATTCCTGTCTTAGGGTGGGATGACACCCCGAAGAATACAGAAGGCCTGGAGTACCGATGTGCCAACTGCAAGCGGAAACAGCTCCAGTGCGCCCAACCACAGTGCCTCGGCACAGGCAACTACCAGATACAGTGCATCACCTGCCCCTTGGTCTACCACTACGCCTGCCTAGGATGGCCGGATGAGCCCCGAGGCTTTCAAGGACTCTCATTCCGCTGTCGTGTGTGCAAAATAACAGCGACAGAGCCCGAACCGGAGACCAGGCGAGCAGAAGCACCACCTGAGAGAGGCAACCCAGAGCGCCTCCTTTTGCCACAGTTCTCTGGCAATCCCCATGAGAATCCAGTCTCCTTCCTGCAAGAGAGTTAGGAGGAACTACGCCAGAACCACATCCCTCAGAAGCATTGGGTACAGCGAGTTCGCTTCCAGCTACAGAGACCTGCACTTACCTGGTGGGACAAGTACGGCGAATATGTTGACATCTGGACACAGCTCAAGGACAGATTGACAGCCAGATTCACAGGCACAGAGGTGATGAATCGGCTGACCTATGACCTCTACAGCATCAACCAGCGAGCCGAAGAAGATGCAGAGGTGTTCGTCCGCAAAAAGGCCCAAATGTACGACCATGTACATCCCGAGGGAGGAGAAGAAGCTTGTGTCTCCATCATCATAGAGATGCTTCAACCCACGCTGAGGTCATTCCTGAGGAACCCTCGGCCCACTACCCTTGAAGAGTTAATTGAGAGAACCAAAGCTTTGGAGCTGAACCGACCAGGGCCAAGACCGACCAGCAGTGCAGAACCACCGCCAAGAGCTCGAAACCCGAGGCCCAACACCGAGAAATCCAAGCCAGCGCCTGGACCAACAATACCAAAATGCTGGTATTGCCCTGCAAGACATTACCATGTAGACTGTGGTGTCTACAAAGCCAAGCAAGCCAGCTACCGACCTACCAGGATCCAAGAGAGGAATCCAGGGCCTCCGGCGGAAAACTTCATGGCCAGGGAACAGTAACAGACCCACCAGCCCGGCCCACAACAAAGGGTCTATGGCCTGAAGGCCCCTAGCAACCAGCAACCAGTCTGACTTCCCGAAATATGGATCAGCATGGACACAGTCTTTACTCCCGAATAGGCAGAACGAGGTGAAGCCCACTATGCAGACAGCCCAGCTAGCTCAAAGCCAGGCCTTCCTTCCATTGGACGGCGAGGCCACCCTACCACTAACAACGCCTGCAGGAACCACCGACACCATCTTCCTGGCCACACCCGAGTTGGACGAAGAAATGATACTGGGACAGCCCTGGCTGCAAGACGTGAATGCATCATTGACTGTGGTCAACACCAGCTACACCTGGGAACTAAGACGAGGCACACCTTGCACTGGGACATGCCACTCCTAGATATGCCAACCCAGGTCATCCACCCAGAAGACATACACTCCCAGTTGCCCGAACACGACCAGAGCCAACTCCTCCAGCTGCTCAACCAGCACATAGCAGCATTTCAGACTGAAGGACCCCTTCGGCAGACCCAAATCTGTGATCAGGACATCCAGCTCGCCCATCAGCGCCCAATCTACTAAAAGGCCAGCATCCCCTCAGAAAATAAGAGGGAAATTATCAGAGACCAGGTCGCCAACATGAGGCAGCAGCGGATCATTGAGCCAACAGATTCACCCTACATCTCCCGCATTGTACTAGTGCAGATGGACGGAGATACACGTTTCTGCGTGGGTTACTCGCCTCTCAACCAGATAACTCTGCCGGTCGCCCCTCCAGCAATCAATGTCACCAACATACTCTGGAGCCTGGGAGAGGCCAGGATCTTCTCCACGATTGACATGCAGAGTGGTTATTGGCAGGTGCCAGTGAAACCGGAAGCCCGAAAGTACGCCGCCTTTACGACCCCGGATGGAGAACAATTCCAGTTCAGGGCAATGCCCTTTGGACTTATGAACGCCCCGGCAACCTACCAGAAGATGATGAACTGCACTGTGTTAGCTGGCTACCTTGGCAAATTCTGCATAGCCTACCTCGACGACATTATTGTCTTCTTCCAAGATTGGCAACAGCACAGGCAGCATCTCCACCAAGTCCTGGAACGCCTTCGCCTCCATGAACTCACCGCCTGACTAGACAAGTGCCACTTTGGTAAAACAACAGTGGAATACCTGGGACATGTGGTCACTCCCGACGGGAATCAACTGCAAGCCTGCAAAGTTCAGCAAATACTGGAGGCTGAAACCCCAAGGACACAGAAGCAGCTGCGCCAGCTTCTCAGCCTCTGTAATTGGCTAAGAGACTACACCCAGGACATCTCCCGCTACATAGAACCCCTCAGCCGCCTGCTGTCAACCAAGCAGAAACATTGGAAATGGGGAGCAGCAGAAGACGCAGCCTTCCAAGAACTAAAACAGCAGTACAACAACCTACCGATGCTCCACAGACCAGACCACAAATCGCCCATCATCTCGCAAACATATGCCAGCTAGGTTGGACTAGGAGCTGTGGTGTACCAGGAAACCCCAGAGAAGGAGAAGCGGGTCATCGGATTTGCCAGTACTCGGCTCAGCCCAACAGAAAGGAAATACGACACCCATGAGCAAGAGTGCCTCTGCATAGTCTGGGCCATCTATCGTCCGTCGGTTGCTTCCTGAGAAGGAAGCCTAAACCTGCCTACCCATCCTCTATACAGGTTGCTTCTTGAGAAGGAAGCCTAAACCTGGTCCTACCCACTCTTGTGCCGAAAGCGCAGTTCGTAAGGAGATGCAACCTAGCCACGCGGACAGTATTAGGGAACGCACCCTACCACGAGTCGCCACGAGGCGCATATTTGTGACCGCCGGATGCGGAAGTAGAGCCAAGTCCGTGAGAAGTTCCGGGGCTCCGTGCATAAATGACCACGTGGTTGAGCATTGTATAAACCAGTAGTGTATAAAGACCTGTGTATTTAAAAGCCGAATGTATTGACAAGTGTGTAAAGCTGAATTGTAAAGTCAGTGATTGTGAAAGTGTACCAAGTGGAAACAAATACAGTTCAAAACGTATTTTTATAGTTTCATTTCTAAAGTACTAATGTCTGATTCAGAGTGTCTAATAATTAATATTTCGCCTGAGGGAGCTGTTCTAAAAATGGTGAGTGGTTAATACGCCTACCCCCCTTCATGAAAAGTGAGAATTTTCCCGCTCTGCTGTAGAGACTGTGTTGTGTCGACTGCCCAGGAAACCACTCTCCTTGGGACATATAGCAGCCTCTTCTCCCCTTCAGGGAACTCTCATGCTCAAACCTTATTTCAATCCTGAAGGAAACATAAATTCATCCCCTTTTTCCAGCAGAGTGGCGAAAATTTGTAAAAGGTATTTCAGGGTATTTCCACTTTTTTTTTTTTATGGTGGTTTGCTGAACATCCATGGGATCTCCTTACAGGACAAACTTGGAATGATCATTCAGGAACGGAACTGTCTAACTTCATAGTAAACAAATATATAATATCTATAATAATTCAAGACTGATATTCAGCTGTTCCTTGAATCTACCTGTAACCCAGTGTTTGGACAGCCAAAATTCTTCCATTGAGGAAATTTGAGATATGCAACTATCTGGTACTTTTTGAGGAGGTAATTCAGACTTCCTACGGAGATCTTTCAGGTGGCAAACTTTGGACATCCTTCATTTTGCTAATTTAAAAGCTATCTTGGACAAGTAACGTTAATGTATTTTTCAGAGATATTATAATAGGACATCCCACAGAGCTCCTCATAGGAGAAATTTAGGATGACCCAAATTCATTCTCCGAGGAGCTTCATGGATTATATAAACATCCATGTACTTATCAAGGAGGTAATTAGGATTACATAGGAAGAACAAATTTTCGGAGCTCAACGCACTTCCGAAATATCCATTCACAGGACATCCCAGTGTTAATATGTGGGTGACTTGCTGTGCTGGCTGGGTACAAATTATAAATGTTTCTTACCTCTATCGAAAATGTGTCATCACAGAAACAAGACAAGGTACACATACCTCGCTGACCAATTTGTAGGAGAAATTGAGCTTCTGACTTGCACTGACTGATTTACGAGTCATGACTGCACGTACTAATCAGCGTTGTTTCTTCTTCTCCATCCTTCCTTAACAAATCTTTCAATTTACTTGACCCCTTCATTTGCCTCTCATCATTCATCTTTAAAACTTGGCATATTTTCTTGCTGCAAAACTTATGTGCTACTTTACAAATTGTACATGAAATATTAACAATGAAAGTAAATGTTACAACCAGCAAAGACATACAAACATTCTGTGAACAATTATAACTCTAGCACTCACATACTATGCCTGCATACAAACTGCACCTTGAACCTAAAATGTTGTGTCTGCAGTGAGTGAATTTACTCCAATAAGTTTTTTAGTTCTCTATAAATTTAATCAGTAGCCATTTCGATTTAGGTTGTGTATGACATCTGTACATTGAAAACATTAAAACATTATTCTTAGCCAATTCAGTGGAGTAACACGTATGTGAATGTAAAATAAATGCAGTCAGCAAGGAAACCACTTGATTAACAATAATACAGGAAATAGTAGGACTCAAAATGCTAAGTAGTTTGAAAGCTATGTAATTTTTCCCAAATATAGGCGAATTTCCTAAATGACCACTTAATGTTTCAAGATGGCGGAAACCTGATACAGGATTTTTGGGACTTTACAGAGAATGGTAACGAAATGTAACCTAACCCATGTGTGAAGGTCTCGCTTTGTTTTTTACTGTGCATAGTTTTGAGTAACGTCTTGTCTGAAGGCAATGTACTGTTTACGTCCTTGCTGACAATAGCATGCTGACATATAACTTGTTGACAGCTCTATGACATAATTTATTTATGCTGCCTCAACCCAGAGCAAGGAGAACACTAAGCCTAATCCTGATTAAAGTTCCACCTATGATTTTGCCACTCCTATAGTAGCATGCAACAGTGTCACATTCTGAAAGTGCACGGCGTGGTAAAAGAAATGATAAAAGATTGTTTTCTTACTGTTTGTACAATGTTCACGATGGTTCTTTCTTGCACCGGTGATGCCATTAAGGGGGTCAATATCTGCCAGTTTGTAATAATTTTTGTCTGATATATTTTATTTTTAGTTTTATACATCGATAAGGCACATGACGTAGCTCCGTCCATTATATTCAGTTGGTATTGCTAGAATTCTAGTGCTTATATTACATTTATCACCATCCACAGAAGTAAATCTATTTCCTTCCTCCAGTAGGTTACCAGTTAGAAATTAATATATGCAGTGGAGACGTAACAACTTGATAATGATTAAGAAAGTAATATCCGAGCCTTATCAGGCAGGTAATTTAGATAAATCGCTTTGTAAGGAACTTACATGGAAAATTAGGAATTAGAAGGTGACGGGTACCAATCCCTCTTAACACACAAGCGGGACGGACTTTTAATAGTAACGCATAAGAAGAACAAATACATCAGTGTTATCTAATACAAGTCTTATTAATCTACGGACCTCTTTTGAATCTGGTATGATTGTGTCTGCTTCTTCATCTGTCGAGTACAGATACTCCATACTGTGGATGACACAGACAACTGATATTTAAAAAGGTATGTTGTCGAATCTAGTCATGAAAATGTATTTCATGTAAGTGTTGTGTACACTATGAGTTTAAATGCTCGACTAGCAGAAAAAGATCTCGTTCCTCTGGTTGTGTATTTGGACAGTAGTCATTGTTCCGATACCGACGACAGCTTAGTTACACCTCACTGCTCTCTAGCTCGCATATAAATATGTGCTAGAGAGGAGATATGATTGTTGTGGCTGTTCCTTGTTTTGGATAGAGAACAGACCACAAAAAAAGCAATAACGTCAATGGTGGTTACATCTCTTGTGGGTATTGTTCTTATAGACACACTTGCAGCATATTTATATGCACTGACTTCCTTAGTAAACACTTTATGGTGGGAAAAGTGAAAACTCATTATCAAGTGCTCTGTTGATATTTACACTGCACTGTAAACATTATTTGTAAATTTAGCACAGCAATGTAATGGAACGTTAAGAACTTAGGTACACTGCCTGCCAGCTTAGATGGTGAGTGGCAGCTACTGAGTGAAGGGCACGTTCGAGGAATTCAAGCAGCAGACCGCTGCGAAAAACACCTAGTAGCGTATAAATAACGGAATGAAATCAACCTATGTTTCCTAATGACAAACCTAGTTGCTACAGTTCATTGACAGTGTAATCAGCCTATAATGATTGAATAATTTTTTTTTGTCACCCTTTGTAGTATTTCAACTTTAACATGATTGGCTAGAAGTTGAATGAATTCATTTTGAATATTTTTCCCGAGTTAATGGTTTCTGACAGCAGACTTGTTCATCACTTGATTTAGATATTCTCACAAAATTGGATCAAACCTAACAATCAAGTCCAAAAAATTTCAGCTAGAACATGAGGTTAAAATTTCATTGTGCCCTCTAAATGCTATATTATGGGAAGCCAAAACTTGTGTTATTGCTAGAATCCTCTCCAATATGTCTTTCCAATGCTGCTGTTCAGCTCGAACCTTACTCTGAGATAGCTATTTCGCAACTTAGCCCTTTCTCTAAATCCAGCCATTTTAACATGCAGTCTTTGTGAGCATAGCTATTTTCTTGAGATTGCTTCTCAAGTTACTTTTTTTTTTGTCACTCTTTTTCATTTTGTGCTTCCCGATTCATACTTTCTACCGACAGCACAATCACGGGATGTCATTTTTAACATAAAAAACAACACAGTATACATATTCAAACAGATATTCCGCACACTGACATTGCGATGTCGAGGAATAAGTTTTGCAGAAGTTTACTGTGTTAGTATTCAGTGGTTGGTAGCCCTGAAAAAAATTTGGTAGCGAAATACGAACTATTAAGTGACAATGCAGCGATACGTGTAAAACTGATAACCATAGCGGCTATTTAATTACTTTAGTGTAAATTTTAAAAAGTATCCACCTTGGTTTTATATTTCCTTATCGAGCCTGTCACACCTACTCAAAGTGTGAAGGTTTTAAGTTGCTGACAGTTGTATTATTTCCACAGATCAGTTACCCAGCAGCTGTGAGTCTACAGGCATGGGGCCCTCCGAGGGCACGGGGCTCTGGGTGGCTGCCCGGTTCGCCCATGCCTGGAGTCACTTCGGAGTTTTGATGACCATGTGAAGATTTTTGTTGTCAAACGTGCATATTTGTTGCTGTCATAATTACGTTGTAGGCTTTTTATGTTCTTCAAACATTGTGGCTTGTTAGATTTTCCAGCAACAAGGGGGGTGTATTTTCATGCTGCTGTCGTGATTATTGCACAATGATACAGTGATGCGTTCTTTGCTGTTCTTACCAGCATGTTTCACCCTTCATTGCCAATGTTTTGTTTGTAAAAAATTATGGTTTCATCCATGTTAAAGATATTACTTAGTGTATACTCTGTCAGAGTCAGCTGCACAGATTCCATCCAATTATCTGCTGCACTAACATAACATCAGCTGATTCATCACAGACAGTTTTAGAAATATGTTATTGCTCTCTTTGAAGCTTTGGAACTAGTCATTACTAAAAGTATAATGGGAAGTTACCTATTTTTAAATTTTATTTTAAAGTATGTTTAGTTAAATGAATAACAGTACGTACAACACTTTCTTTATTTGCATCCATATAACCATAGAAAAATGTAAATAAAGAATGTGTTTATTTTAGCTCAGTTAAAACTAGTGTCGCCATGTTGATGGCCCTGTGACATCATTGGACTTGTTATTGCATATCTGTTTATACTTAACTCTACAGCAACTTGTGTTTAGTTCGTGAAATTGTGTTGAATCCAGTTTGTGTGGTAAGAATTGATGTGGATGAGACTCCGAATAGTTGTATCTACTGTAGTTCCTTTGTGCTATAATACAATTAAATTTACTCCAAACACATCATTTACTACAGCGCAGTGTGACAATACGAGACGAACTGCGTGGTTTGTAAAAAAAAAAAAAGTATCTGAAACAGTCTGATATTAGCAACAGAAATATAGTTTACGTAAAAAGTTGGGCTCTTATCTCGACATGTTTAGTTTATTGTGTTTTTGCTGTTCCATCTTGTGGCTGCCCTGCCTGAAAAAACGCCTTAACGAATAGATGAGTTCAAGGCACCTGTGATTGGCTAATAATTCTAGAGGTGGGGAAGGGGTTTTTTGAAATCTGTCAATATATGGCAGCATTGCTACCATAGTTTTTACGGGCGTTTGCAAGAAACTAAAAACTCAGGATACCACAGTTCAGACAGCACAGACAATACTGGGACGAGGGACAATAATGGACACACGACAGGAAAGCAATGACTGACAACACAACACAACGATGAAAACACAAAAGAATGCAGTAGATTTCTCGTGACCTACCTTTCACTATGTTTCGGAAGCTGACATCTGCTCCCGTCTTCAGGTGAAGTAAAAGTGAAAACTGGAAAAAATTGGGCAGTATTTATAGTGTGGATAACTGCTCCTAGCGTGACCAATGGCAGTAGACCTCTCTCCTGATTGACCGCGCACCTTTTAATGGGTTGTGTCAACACAGACTAGCCTAGAATGCCAGAGCACTGGCGAGCCTCAAGGGCGTAACGTCACGGACAATAGGCCATCCCAGAGAATGGCAAGGTTGACTCATTCCTTGGACAGGCGGTTCTGACCTGCTCTGTGTGGCAGGGCAGGGCAGTTGATAAACGTATTCCTTCTCGTGTAGGCGCGTCTTGTACTCGTGAGTTTTGCGTTAGTGTAAGAATTAGTGGTGTTAGTGGGATACAATGTCCTTTTTCGTGCTAACAGTGTTTTAATTTTAAGGGTAGTTGTAACGACGGCCCCAAGGTGCATGTTTTTAAATTTACGAAAGGCGAAGAGCAAAGAAGAAAATGGATTTTGGCTACATCGAGAAAAGATTTCCATGCCAGTCAAGAGTAAGTTTACAATACACGCATCCACACACACACACACACACACATACATATATATATATATATATACACAGAGGTGCCAACTACTACGGATTATCCGTAGTTTATATGAATTACGATGGTTTACTACCGAAGTACGGATTCTGTTGATAAACTACGGATTTATTAGCTTCCGCCCGACTGTAAATGAACAGGCATGTTCCATTGTGTATGCATGTATTTCGATTCATAACTCTGTGGATCATATGACGCGCTGTTTCTTTTCCCACGCTCTAGCACACACACATTGTTTTGTTTCTCACTTTTTTAGTTTGCCGAAACCATATTTTGGTGATGGAAGCGTATTTACAAACTAGTGTGTTTACACTTTGCGCGGCATGCGCCGGAAGGTTCACGTATGTCGTATGTATCTCATACAATCGTTTGTTCATATTACTTTTTGCGGGACCGCAGTCTTCCAACTTATCAATTAGTTATTGATGTTGAATCATGCAGTCGAACGAGTCGCGCGTGATTTTTGTTTCTTCTTCCGCTGATCGGCCATATTGGAAACTTATCCACGTTGCCGTATTTTAACGAACGTATGTTGATGTGAATGTTTAAATTTGAGTATGAGTTTGAAAGAGAAGAGTGTTGAGAAATATTTTTCACAATATTCACAGTTTTGGACACATTTAAGTGCTTTAAATATATATCAACAACATGTGTTTTGTGAATCGTGGAGTTGTGACTTCAGTGTAAACACGGTGGAAAAGATGCCGCAGTCAATACATATTTGCGGTAAAAACACGTCAAGCAGTTTCGATGTTAGAAATTTCGAGGATAAAATATATTATAAATAAGTAATGCTGTAGATCCAACAACAAATGCCGAAGTTACCGATGAACAGGTAATGTGATTGTGTATAGGCCTACACATTTAAAGGCAGCGCTAAAATCGCTGTAATAAATAACCGTAAAAATTTAACACACACTTTTGAGTGATGCATGCTATAATATACCGTACGTACCGCTGCTTAGCCGCCGTAAGAGGGATGCAAAAAGAGGGATGGAAACCTGTCAATTTCTTACGGTGCGGTTACGGTTATTTCCATATGGCTACTTTATGGTCAATGTAGCTTGGGCTTAAGATAATACGTTCATTACGGAAAACTACTGAAAAATATGGATTTTTCGCAAAATTACTACTGAAAGCTTTGGTAAATGGTTGGCACCTCTTCATAGGCCTATATATATATGCCCGAAACGCCCCGGTCCTTAGAGCCAGTCCTTATTCCAAAGTTACGGATCCCATTTGCCCAATTTGCCGACTTCCCTGTATGTCTGCGTACTTGATGATGGATTTTCATTATACATATACAGTAAACCCTTGATAACTCGGACCTCGATGTCCCGGACTTCGGATAACTCGGACAGAATTTCAAAAAACAAAATTAATTTTAATTAAATTATTTTTGGTCAAAAATCATAAGAAAATTGTGTCTGCCTCATTTAAATCCATCACGTTTTATTTAAAAACAGTATTAAGCTTTAAAAGCAATTTCTCATCGCTACGTAGCCTTTAATAATCCCACCGTAAAATATGTGGCAAGTTCCGTGTGGTTAAATGTTGCTAGCGAGGCGCGCGAGTAGAGATGCAACTCAGCAAGCGCGCGAGTGGAGATGCAACTCAGCAGGCAGACCTCCCTTCTTTATCTTTCCTCCCTCTTCTCCGCGCGAGACACACACGCACGTGCGTCGTAAATAAACACTACAGTATGATGCTGATGAATTGGACGGTAACTACAGGTCACAATAGCACCTGAATGGAAATTTATTTTGTTCTGGTATGTGCGATAAATTCAAGATTGTAAAACGATTTGTTCCGGACATAATAAAAAGAATTAAATGCCATTGGTTTGCATTGCAATTTAGACAAGGTGGTGAGATGGTTTTATGGCCCTTTAATGACGTCTTACAAGCCGATGAGGGTGAAGTGAGGTGAAAGAACAACACAACATCCATGCCCGAGCAAGGATTCGAACCCAGGGCCTCTCGCAACATAAACTGGCGCCTATCCCCCTACGCTAGAGGCCGGCGCGATATATCGAAAAATTAAAACATGGCTTCATAAATTACAAATAAGGGGAGGGGGCAGAAAGAGGCTTTTGCCCCGGGTCGCACATTCTAGAGGGCCTCGCTTTTGAAAAAGTTAAATGGTTAAAATGAATGGGCTTTTATTGAGTACCCTTTAATGTTGATGGTATCTGCGAAATTTATTGTAAAGTGTAAAGTGTGTGTAAAGACGTCACTGATCTATGACGACGCAGCCAAGGTAAGATAGTATGGAGGGAGGCTTACAAGCGCACATTATCACTTCAACCACGGCCGTGACTTCAAGTAAACAAAAAAAAAAAAGGAAGAAAGGTAGACTGAGATTTACGTTGCTCCTGGCCTCGTATTCTAACAAAGAAGCCCTGGAAAAAAACAATTTCTCGTAGGAAACTAGCAGCTGGCTGCAGACACTGTGACATGCTGATGTAGAGCATTTTTTCACGTAAACATCTCGTGAGTTGCGTGTGGTCACGTGCGGTGTTTGTATTACTGTTGAGACTGTACCGGTTGACCTTGACTACTTCCGCTCGCGCTCTACCACCTTAGCTTATCTCACACACACACACACACACGAACGCACAGACTGTTGTCAGCCAGACGAGAGAAGGGCGTGAGAACTTTTATGTGGTCAAAGGGTGCCTTGGTGCCAGCTTCTAGTACAGATAAAAAAGATCAGCCAGAAGAAGCATAAACAATAAATAAAAAAGAATCTGCCAGCCCAGGTTGTTTGGCATTCTTTCTTTTATAGTTCTCCCGTTACAGCGATAATTTCCCCACTACCCCCTCCTGTAAATTGATACGTACAAAGCAGTACATATTGCCGCTTCTTTTGCTTGTAGAAATGATAGCGTACTGGTTTCCTCACGTTTCTTGTGATTAATGACTGATTACCCCTCCTCCCCGGACGCCCCTCGATAACACGGACAAATCGTAACTCGGACAGCTTCTCCCCCCTTTTAGTCCGAGTTATCGAGGGTTCACTGTATTTGCAATATTCATAATTCCAAAACCAATTTAATAAATAGGCCTACATGTATAAATCAAACAGTTAACTTAACCCGCTGTGTTTACGTACGGCATCAAATAATAATAACAATAAAATAACATGTGCCAATGCTAACTAGTAACTGTACGAAACGAACTGAAAATGAAACCCTTGCATAATACCAACGATATAGGCCTATTGCTGACATTAGTAGCAAAATCCCACCATTGTTCATGTTGTATTGTTACAGACAGTTATTGTTCTCCGTTCACTCTAACCTGACTTCTGAAGTAAATAAATAATATGTCATTGCACCTCGCAACCATCACTTTGGCTCAATTTATGCAGCATGCCGACGCACTATTTCCAACCGACAAAACTGTTTACAGGTACTACCGTAATAAAAAAACGCACTAAATATAAAAATTATTACGTGAAAATGTTGGACATGTTATCTACATACAAAAGTGAAACTTATAAAAAAACTTGAAAAAAATTTGGCCTTCATGTATAACAATTGCAGTATATTTCAAAATTCATCTACAATGTCAAGCTATGAGAATGAGTAACGATTGTATTAAAAAACATTCTGGTACTGACGTAACGAAAATTTGATGCTGTATGCTCAAAAAAAGTCAACAGAACGAGTAATAAAACTTGCTGCAAAGTCCTCATGTATTATTTTGTATTTCTTTTTCATTTGGTCAATTGCCAAACAAGATATCAATGATTCACATAACATATTCATACATTATTATAAACATATGTGAAATTTTATTCTTACCTTGTAAACATCGCTGCGGTTTGTTTAATAATGCAGACAAATCTTATATCCACGTTTCGAAATTCATGCAACACAATTCCACTGTTCACGACATATGTCGTCACATAAGCTAATCAGTAAGTCTATTTACTATGTAAACATTACCGATGAGGGGGACGGAACGAAGTAGATCAAAGAATTTGGTGCGGACGAATGGAAACGGAAAATGTATGTATGGAAAAACCATTCATTCGCTGTGGTAGCCACAACATTGACGTGTTACTCAAATGCCTAAAAATACTTAGAAAAAAATTTAATTTGTTTGTGATGTCTCCGATTTATTATTACTGAACTGAACTTCTGGTGTTTTCATGAACAATTATAAGAGTATTGTATATCTCTAAACATTGGCAAGTGAACCGAGAAATTCGTACATTTAACAGTACATCCATCGTTAAACAAATCGTGAGTCAACTGCACGGACGTGTCATCCGCTAACCATAATTTTAAGTAATAAACGTATAGCGTCATGTATGTGTGCAATGTCTGTAAATATTATGTATTTGTTAATAAAACTTTCTTTTTAGGTAATGGTCAGGTAAATTTATGTGTACACGACAGATAAAAAAGGTATATTTCTTATGAAAGATTATAATGCACTGCAGTCGGCTGCCAGTGAACACGTTCGTATATTATTTGGTTTGTTTATTCTAAAACTCAGGTTAGAATGAATGGAGAGTAATCAAAGAACTGGATAGCATTCGTAAATTATATTAATGTACTGCTTAGAACATGGAAATTTACGTAGTTAAATACGGGTTTCGGAACATTTCCACTAAAAAATTATTTGAGTCAGAAAAAGAAAATTTCTATTGTTGGTAGCAGTAGATGGGTAGCCAAATTTTTTAATTTGGTATTCAGTTTCAAAAAAGGCGTCTATTTGGGGGTATATAGATAGCAAATTTGCATATTGTAATTATCGTTTATCACGAGGTTCGTCAAAATGTACATTTAGCCTTTTAGCGTTGCAGGACAGGGGATTTTATTTTATCTGGTGAATTAATGTCTTATGTGATCATAATTTTCTAATATGTTTAAATTTGTAAGATTATTTTCAGTGGTCTCGGTTTCGGAAAGGGAGAGCAGAGACACAGTCATTTTCCTGAATGTTTTAGTTATGGTGTAATGTTTATAGTTATGGCCAGGTGGCCTTGGTAGGAGGCAACAGCTTTGTTTTCCTTTTGTGTTCTAGTTTTTTCCGCGGGAGTTTTGGTGCAGTTTGTTTATTTAATGCGTAGTTGATAATTATACCCTAGAGGGTTCTAGATCATGGAACGAATGACGAAGGTCACGCCACCGAGAACCAGCCAATGAGAGCACAGCGTGTGGCGCCTTTTTGCCCTTCGTTCTGGAATGTTTGCCTCCACTATGTTGCAGAATATGTCGTGACGCGATCCGGTGCGGACGTGCACGGGGCTGCGGCCCAAAACACTACAATTTGTAGTGTTCTGTTTCATTTGGTTTTAATTACTGATACAGGGATGCTGTGTTTCTGCTTATAACTTTCTGTGAACTGGACCTACCGTGCTAAGACCGTGATAGGCCTAATGTATTTCGTGCCGATGTAAACAGTAATAAAATAAATCAGAAATAGTGGAAAATAGTAAAGTATATTATTTCAGGACGAACCTTTTCTTTAAAATTCTCACTGTGACTGGAAATTCAAAATTTGGTCTAAAGTATGACATAACCTACAAAATTAGTACTAATAAATTTGGGAGTACGTGACCACCGATCAAGAGATATGTTCCAGCAGATAACCTTGCTTGTTTTGGCTGGATTATTCCCGAGCTAGTACACTGGTCTAGGAGGACTGGTGTGCTACATTTGTGACGAGTGGAGCTCAGGTACTTGTGCCAGAGTGAAACTTCGCAGCCTGTTCAAGCATGTAAAAATCCAGCATCCGCTATTGTTGAGTTCTGATTCGGGACAAAATATGTAGTGTCTAAACATAAACAAATCTGCTGATTTTTCACAACCATAAAAAAAAGAAACCCAAATGTGACGTACCCCCAAATCAACAGATTTTCATATGTTTCGACAATTTTACGCCATTCAAACATGACGACAAAGACAGACTGAAATCACAAGGTGCATAGCAGCAATGGTGTGCGTAGATGACAAGCTGCTTAATGTGGCTATACATAAAATTACATGCACATTTTATATGTACATATATATATATATATATATGTGTGTGTGTGTGTGATTGGCCAGATCTTGGAAAGATATGTAACCCTTCCATTATGCCATATTTGGCCCAGATATAATTTTCAAAAAGGGCGTAAGACTTCATTTTACATGCACAGTTATTTTTACAGACTAGCTATATACTTTATGAAGTAGTGATTTTTTGTGACTAGCCTATTTTGGGCAAAAAAAATATTGCAATTTATTTTGGAGTAATACTTGTGTAAATGTTGCACAAATTTTTTCTTGGGCTTGTAGAATTCACAAAAAAAAAAAAAAAGAGGTTTAGTAAAATATTATGCTAACAGTATTGTATCGACATTTTCCTCGCTGTAAAAAAACTCAGATGAAAGAATTTTTTAAATAAAGAAAGACATTTCTACAGTTTTGCTTGAAATTAAAATGAATTCATGAAAATTGTATGTAAAAACTGTTTGCAAGAAACAAGCTTTTGAAAGAGCTGGAAATTGTTCCTTACTATTCTTTGTCGTAATTACAGACAACGCTATCGGTACCGACATTGTTTTACTTGTCGGTTCGAGAACGTATGTGAAAATGTGCTGAAATTTACTACGAAATTAATAACTGCATTAAATGCAATAGCTCATTATAATGTAAATAAATTCATGATTAAGAGTAATCATTAGTAGAGTTCATAAAGACGCTCCATTAAATGCTACAGTTAATCAATAATAACACAATCAATAATAACGCTGAACTGACTTTCAGTAACCATGTTACATACTATCTTATACCAACCTTCCTTATCAAATGCACATTTTCAAGTTGGCTGTTGTAGGGAAATTTTTGAAGGTATTAATTACGTAAATCATACTTAATTATTTGCGTCCTGTCATCTTCAAAGCTGATGAATTCCTTGAAATTAATTGCTTCATTGAAGCTAATAATCTGCTCAGCAAAATGTTAATTGTCAAATTAAATAATATATTAATTTTTTTGCTGTAAATCATTTTGGAAGTAAGCTACCACTAAATAAAATTTTAAGAAGCAATGCAAACACCTTTCTGTACAGGACAGTTGTATGTAGTTTCGTTTTAATTTTTTTTTCAGGCTGTCCTGTTATAAAATTGCTATAATTTAAAATGCAAATGTTTATAGCACATATTTAATCACTGTATTAGGGAGCCCTGCTAAAATATTTTGACAAGGTATCTTTATGACAAAGGCCAATTCATGATAAAAAAAAAATACAAGCCTTTGCAGGTCTGTGGATTAAAATGTGGCAGGAGTCGTCATAAATTTTATATTTTTCGATTTTGAATGTTTGTATTTTGATTTAAACAAAATTGAAAAGAATTAAAAATTTTACAGTCTATTTTAAAACTATTGCATGCAGACATCGCCTTTTATGTCCTTAACTTTCTGTTTACTTTATATATAGACTATGTCACTTACATTTATCTAAACCTATTTGTATATTGGTGTGTTGAAAATTAAATTGCTTGAATGATTAGGATGTGTGAATTTAATTTGTAAAATTACCGTACAGAGAAATGTAGTAAACCATTAGTTAGGCTACTATCAGGTTTTTTGGCTTCAAATATATCTTATATATTTCAGTAAATGCATTAAATTTTAGGTTGTGTTAGAGCATATTAAATAATACAGCAAAATTTCAGAAGGTAATACTGATGTTGGCTGTGTAATCATTGCAGTTAATTTACGGGTTAGTTATGATACTGAAAGTAGCAGGTAAACGATAATGAGGTCTATAATTCTGTCAAATATTGTTTTAAAGAATAGCCTACATGGTGGTGCATCGTTTTTCCTTTTAGGTGTTTTTAATAGTGATTATTTGTTGTATGTATTGCAACACATGTTACCACCAGATTTATTTTCATTCAATTCAGGTTGCATAAAATTTCATTTAACTTTTTGTTTTTCCACTTCAGTTATTGATGTTCCTAGGTTTTCCTTTATAACGTCATGGTAGTCCTTAGAATTTGAATAAATGAAAGAAAAACATTTTGAAGTAACGCTTTTACTAACAAATAAATTTAAATTTATTGTTAAATAGCACATCTCAGCCATTGTATTAATGTAGCTGCTGATTCACAAGAACAACTGTACACAATAACCGCAATGATGGGAAGATACACGCTACCAGACTCCGGTCTGGAAGCTTGCCTGCGGAGGGAGGATGGCCTACTAGTGATGACATCACAGCAGTGTGCGCTGGCCTTCTAGTGTTGGTTGTGTAGTCTACTGTCACCTGCAAATAATTTTGTTTCTTTTTTTGTTAAAATGTTTCCATATGTTTCCTAATACAATACTTTGCTGACTAAATACATTTGTATTATTCACAATAAATGCTGATTCTTTTGTTTTTCTTTTGATCGGGTGTGTTTTAAGTGTAAGTAGAGTGGAATTTTTCCGTAGTATTTTACTACTATTTTCCCATACATGTCCAGCAAGCTTCGATTTTTGTATCTCACCTTTTTTGGTGTTACCTATTTTTATATTCTTTAATATGTACGGAAAGAGGTCTGGTTGCCTGTTCCCATTACGTATACACTTCCACACTCACATGGTATTTGTTAGACACAGTCCTGGATTTGTAGTTGATTAATTGCTGGTTTCATCTTTGTAATGAAGCTTTTTAATGTGGTCCTAGATTTGAAAGTGTCTGTATAATGTATCTGTTGCCTAGCTGTGTTATCTTTTCTGAAAGGCCTAGGACATATGGGATCACTAAGGTTGCTAACAATATGTGTGGGTTTTATTGTGTTTTTTTTATCGTTCTTATAGTGTAGCCATTTGCAAGAAGTTCTTTTTCCAGGTGGTTATGTTCAGAAGCTAGTGGATCTTTGTTGAAGCAAATCTTTTTGGCTCTGATAGCTAAAGTGGAGGTATTGGCCTATGTGTGTAGGTTTTCTGTTTACTTTTGTAGAAATTCTGTTGTCTTTCTTTGATACTAATACATCTAGGAATGGTAGGTTCCCATTGGTTTTGATCTCGTATGTGAACTGAATCGACAGCCTGAGTGAATTGAAAAAAATGAGCAAAATCGCCCAGTTTGTCAGTTCCTTGTTGTCAGATCAGAAAAATATTATCAACATAACGAAGCTAGGCCTTGGGCAGTGTGTCGGTTTTGTTTAATGTATGTTGCTTAAAATTCTCCATGAAGATATTGACCATGAACAGTGAAAGTGGGTAGCCCATTGCCATGCCATCGATGTGTTTGTAAAAATTGTCCTTGAATTGAAAATATTTTTTATTGACACAGAATGTGATCAGTTCCATCGTGGATGGAATAGGTATTATGGTTCTTTCAATCAGTGTATCTATCGTCATTTTTCAGTTTTTCCTTTATAATTTTAGGTGTCTTTGCTTTAGGAACATTGTAAACAGGCTTTGGATGTCAAAGGTGACAATAGCGTCACAGGATGATATTTCTAAGGATTTTGCAATGTATATGAAATGACCAGAATCTTTAATGAAAGTAGGTGTCGTACCAGCGAGTGGTTCAACAATTTTAAGCAGAAACTTAGACAGGTTTTAGCATGGAGAGTTGCAAGGATGACACAATAGTACAGTACGTTATTCTGTCCCATTTCAAGAAACATTCAAAGACATTAAAATGTATTGTTCTTGAGCGGATTTGATACAATTAAATGGATTCACAGTAAGTTATAATCACTCTGGAATTTGAATTAAACTGACATAAACTCAAACCTATGACTAAAATGTCACAATGTGCTAGAGCTACCTTTATCTCTTCACTCCTCTGAACTCTCTCAGTACCAGTGAAATATTCGTTTTTAACTAAGAAAATCCTCAAATCTAATGGTGAATGCAATTGATAACGAGAAAATTTCATGAGTTTGCTTTTAAGTGACCTGGTCCATTAAATTTGCCCTTTTTTTTCAGTCGGTGTACAATTACGAAACCTACTATGATGCCTGCGGGCAGCAAACAAAAACAACTATTGAGTTTCGTCATACAAGTGTTTGCCAGTAAGAATGTGTTTTCAATGTTTACGGCAGCATTTGAAAATATGGCATTTTTAAAACTCAATAACTTAGAAAATAAAATACGCACAGAATTATTACTTTGTTTTTGCATTTGGTGCGAAAATGTTTCGGAAAAATTATGTAATGTTAAATTGTTTTTCTAGGTACTGCCCCCATTGATGATTCTTAACTGCAATGCAATATAGTCAGCTTTTTGCTACACCAAAGGCCCTGACGCAGATATATTAGTAGTCCGAATACTGTGGTACCATTGCAGAAGTCTGTCTTCCATCTCTTGAAATTTCAGACCATAGCAGTTGATGTTTTGTCAAACTCAGTGACGAATCCCGTGCTTGCATTAACTTGTCCTTATTTCAAACTTGTTGAAGACTGCAACGAAATATTGACGTCTTTTACAATTTCTGTCTTTGATTTTATGTTTGCATCAACCTTATAAAGTATTTTGAGTTTCACATCTAATGAAATGCCTGATCTTTTTCATTTCATTGCCATATTTCACATGCAAATCCAAGTATAATTTATGCTGAAATCCAAATATAATTTTGGTAAACTTAAAAATCCAATTCGATGTTATAAAACACGTGAATATTTATTGCGTACGTTGCACACATTTTTAATCGGACGTTATTATAGGCTATTTGATTGCAAGAACTTGTAAGGCCGTGGTCGCAAGACAAACCATAGCAAGTAGTCAAACACAAACGATACACGTACTACATTCACGCAGTGGTGACCATCATAATTTTATACTTTTGGGATTGTAACTGCAAGAACTTGTAAGGCCGTGGTCGCAAGACAAACCATAGCAAGTAGTCAAACACAAACGATACACGCACTACATTCACGCAGTGGTGACCATCATCATTTTCTACTTTTGGGATTGTAACAGTTGGCAGCCCTTCCATTTCTTCTATGGTAAACATGGGCTCCATCTACGAGATCAAGAAATGGCATTTTGTCATGAAGATTTGTTTATCTATCAAAAAATTAACTCAACAAAGTGTATTATCTGAACAATAATTTTTCGTTCAAACTAAAATTATTGCTTAAAAGGGTGTGGTACATAATTCAACGCTAAAAGCATTATTCCATAACTGTAGGTTTCTTGAAGCAAATTTGCGAAAATTAAACAATAGCAATCCTAGACAATAGTTTTAGCCAATGTTTTAAACAAAATAGTTTTCAGTGTTACGAACTTCTGAGGCACAATCTTTGATGCCGGAACCTCATGCATTCAACTGCTGCGCAAGAGATCACACATAAGGAATTCGCAATTATGGATAAATATTTACTTATAAAGTTGGCAGTTACCATTATCTAGGATTGTCATAGAGTATTTTTTACATATTGGCTTCGAAAAAATTGCAGAAATCTATTAATGCTTTCGGCGCTTATTTGTCTACCACATATTTTTAATAAATACAGTAATTCAAATTTCTTTCCAGCAGAATGAATTATTTAAGTCTCAAATGTGAAGGTTAAGTACGAAAAATTTGTTAATGTGAAGTGATGTCATCTCGCACATAGTGTGTGTATTTTCAAACTGAGCATTCTTTCTTGCACAGTTAACAATTTCAACTATCTTTGGCCTTGGTACGCTTACAGTACAGTGACTGCAAATTAGGTACCAGTTTTATTACAGGCTCAACCATCTGTGCAAGGGGAGGGAGCGGGGAAGGTCGGCATCCGAGTAACGTGAAGCATGGAGGCATCCTCATAGGGGTAACTCACCTCTTCCCTTCTCTCGGTTCACACAGCAAGGAGAGCATGCTTACTCCGGGCCTTCGTGCACTGCTGCATAGTTAGTCACCCTGGCATGGAAGGAAGGGGGAGGAGAACTGAAGCCACGTGTAGCGGTTGCACCATAAGGTGGCCAAGTTCCTTCTTGCTTTGCTTCAAAATATACTGCAGCCCTTGCTGATCACACACAGTGCACTGCATAACTGGAATTTCTTCACTGTTGTGGCAATAGTGATAAACTGGTGGTTTTGTAGCCTGTACGTCCCACAAGTTCGGGCAACATTTTATAAGCGGAGAGTGCCAGGAGATGACAAAATACGGTGATTAGAGTGACACATTGAATGTGATGGACGGGATACGGGTGTCAGGGTTACGGAAATAGGTCGGCTTGCAGGAAAGATTGTGACGAGATGAATAGTGGGGGGAAGTTGCACTGCGGAAGCCGCAAGGAAAACCCCTCCAATGAAGTTGTTAATGATCCCAGGCTTAATAGGTGATGTTACTAAACTGTTCTTGTGCCCTCCAAATAGTAGTTACTCAGAGACTTGTCAGGGCCAGTCTTCATGCCACAATACACTCACACACTTAACACATAATTCTGTCACTGGTGATGGGTTGAGAAACTAAAACTACTGAATAAATATAAGACTGGGAGATCACATGGCAATTTACTCACCATGAAAAAGCAGCAATACAACTGGACAGTGCAGAAGTTCAGCCAGTGAAGTGGGCCTGGAGTCCAATCCCACTAGTGGGTTTCGCAGTAAAAATAGTGCAAGACAAGCAGCGGAAAAATTATATAATATGACTTATCCGAGAAAGGATAAATATATTATTTAGAAAATGTACACTCACAACTCACATTGTCACCAATACGTCATACATTCAAGATCAGTTTCTTCGAAATCTGTACAAGTATTACCACCAAATGTTCTACTCTGTAAGAATTTTTTCCTTTTAACTGTTGTTTATATGATATATAAAAGCTAAACAAAAGACTTCTACTTCTTGACAAAATTACTGTGCACAAGTACAGCCTTCATTGCTTATAAATAGTTTAAAATTAGAATTTGTAAGGTAACTGTAATGGGAAGGGTCTGTGTGCTACCAAATTACTTTTCCACATGAAATAAAAGAGAAATTTAAAATATGTTACTTTAATCTTAACTACATTTTTAATAAGAAACCAGTTCATTATGCAGCAATGCATTGGTTCATCTAAACACCGAAAATATTTCTCCTCAATTGGTGGCAAATATGCTTTTAATTATAGCATATCAACAGATGTGTAACAGCACACACATCATGTAATAAACTTGCCAGCATGCATTGTCATGTGTGTTTTGGTATCTGTAATCGACAGAAAAACATCTCCTGTGCTCTTTTGTGTAAAACACCAAGCCTGAATACAGAAGGATTTTAGGTCAGCGTATATTTAGCAGGGCTGTTCTGTTGTCACTCCACTTCAGACCTGTCTGTGACAAGCTACAGCCTTGGGGATTTGCATACACAGATGTCTCTTCCCCCAAGGCCGGCCCCTGGATTTTCACATGTGGGAATCGTGCCGGACGATGCCGTTGGTTGGAAAGTTTTCTCAGTGCTCTCCCATTTCCCCTGCTCTTTCAATCTGGTGCTTCTCCATACTCATCTCACATCATCCCTCACCTCGCAGACACACACGTACTGGTTACAGTACACGAGTTAGTATTTCATACTACAAGCAAGGACAGTACATTTTCCTAGTAATCTGAGAATTGTTACACTGTTACATTTATGTACCACAGTCCGAGGACATTAGGAATTCTAGCATTACACACTAGTTTGTATTTTTTGGCACAAGTAAGGATGGTGATTCTTTCCCAGTATTCCGACAAGTTTAACACATTGATGAACTCCCATTGCTTTCTGATCTTGAACATTCTTCATATTTGTCCATCTTCAAGAATGTACTGTACTATTTTAAGAATAAAAAACCATAGTTACTTTACCACATTGTCACAGTAGTAATATTTTTAAATATTCTTAAAATTTTGTACCTGCATATCTTAATTTTAGTAATTTTGAGTTGTTGTTTGAACTTGGCCATCGACATGAGCCTTTTGTGACTTCAGAATTTATGGCTGGCTTTAGAAAGATTTGCAAGATGGCATTTGCAAGATGGCATGTTTGAATGTGGAGTGAAACACATGTCTTAGCAGATAGTGTGCTAAATTATAAAAATTACGACCTGACAGTGACTGTTATTGTTGGCAGCATGTTTATTTTGAGCAAACTTAATTGCCTTGGATTTTCATTAATTTTTTTTTTTCAGGGAAAACTGTAAAATATCTTGAGATATTTTTGGACTGTGGAATGTGTCAGTATAGTACATGGTCTATTTTGGTATTGTGTTTAGTTTTATCTATTTGTTTGATGTAGCCGCAGTCCTGTTGAGCAAAATATAAATTGTAATAAAGCTGTGTTTGTTTGTAGGAGGACCAGTGGATATAATGAGCAGACGGTACCTCTGTGCCAGCACGAAGGCATTGGCCGACCAGGTTATCAAGCATCTGATACAGTATTACCCAGAAAGAGACTAATCATATGTTTAAACTAACTTGGTGTGTACTTGAAGTATGTGGTTATCAACTTTTGCAGTTCTATTTTTATTCCAAATGTGTACCTGAATACGTTTTATTAGCATTACAGCTAAAACATTTCCGTGTACTGTACCAAGGTACAAGTTAATACAGTATGTTAAGGAAAAAAATGAGCACCAAAGAATTAACCTATGAAAAAATGTCTAGCCATTACTGAAGATTGTTAAACATGAACAGCTGGTACATTATGTACTCCTGTCACACTATTCTCCGTTCACTCTTAGTTGAGTTCTGAAGTAAACAAATAACATCATATCATCGCACTTCACTAGCTTCCAATTGGCTCAATTTGTGCAGCACGCCGACATATTATTTCCAACCATCAAAACTGTGTACAGTTGGTGTCATAGCAAACAACAGCGCACTATCTATTGAAACAATATTGCGTTAAAATTCCGTACATGTTATCGACATACAAAGACAAAAATTACAGAAAAATTTGAAAAAATATTGACGTCATGTGTAATTACCATATATTTCAAAATTCAATTGTAATTATCACGCAATGACTAACAATTGTATTCAAATATTCTGGTACTAACGTAATGAATATTTGGTATTTACATGCAGAAAAAAAGTTGTCAACAAAAGAGTGATAAAACTTACTGTAAAGTCCTCTTGAATTATTTCGTACTTCGTTTTGGAAAAATCACATTTGATAAATCACCAAATAATCTGTCGCTAATTTACGTCACATATTCGTTTTGGTTTATAAAGAATAATGTTATGTGAGAATTTAATTTTTGCCTCTGTGCCTTCATCACCGCAGTTTGTTTAGTAATGAAGAAATATATCCACGTTTCGAAAACCATGCAAGACATTTTCACTGTTCATGCCCGTCACATAATCTAAGCTGCAAGGTAGACCATGTAAACATTACAGACGTGAGCAACGTGGACGGACGGAACGAAATAGACTAAGGATTAAGGAATTCTGGTTCGGACGTACTGGAACGGAAAATGGATATATGAAAAAAAACATTCGCAGTAGCCACAACATTGACCTGTTAATGTCCAAAAATACTTTAAGAAGTAAAATATTAGATTAGTTTGTAATGTTTCAGACCTATTTTTACAGTGGTAATTATTACTGAACTGAACTTTTGCTATTTTCAGAGTATCGTACATCTCTAAATACCGGCAAGTGTACCAAAAACTCGTACATTTAATAGTGCGTCAGTCGTTAAATAACTAGTGAATAAACTGCACGGATGTGTCGTCCGCTAACCATAATTATAGTAATAAACATATAGCATCATAGATTGTGTTTGTAGCATCTGGTAATATTATATATTTGTTAATAAAACTCTCTCATTAGGTGATAGAGTGGTAAATTTATATGTACACGAGAGGTAACAAAGACCTATTTCTTATGCAAGAACACAGTGTTTGGCGGTCGGCAGCCAATGAATATGTTTGTTTATAATTTGCTTTGTTTATCCTAAAACTCAATTAAGAGTGAACGGAGAATAGACATCTTAAACCTGTTCAGTTAAATACATTCGGCAGCCATGCTTGATCGTGTTTAAAGCAAAACATGTTTGCGAAGTTACAGGACTAAATAGAAAAATCATGATGAACTTTTTAACTTCAACAAACTTGGAACCTGGAATTTACTATATTTAATTAATATCACATCTACGCGCAGCATTCATGACTTCTTAACTATCATATTGCATCCAACTGCAATGCTGCTGCTATGTGTAAAGTGGAAATAATTATTTTACACCAAAAGTTAATATTATTTAACAAGTTCAAATGTTGGACCAAAAAGCAGCCATGTTTGTGAAACAGATTGTTACTCCAAGCAGCCAATAGGAGAGAAGCATCGAAGATATGTTGTTCGAAACTACATATGAAAGTAGTTTACTTTGAATGAGAAGAGACTGTGGTCTGAACTCGTTCGTTGCTCGTGTAACCACTTCATAAAACTGAACACGTTTAAGTGCAGAAGTTCTGCAGCCAGTGTAACTGTGGCCTACTGAATGTAGTTTCGTGTATTTTCCTATTAAAATATAGCAGTAATGAAGTAATTTCAAAATAAAATGACCTCTATGTATTTCATAACATAAAATTTTTATTTCTGATCTGATTTAAATACATACTTACTGGATAATTTTATTTAGTAATCCCCAACACAACTGGGATGTTTGAAATTTGTCATCTGCTCAGTACTTCAACCAGCGTTCTGCCCTGCAGACACTTTAAGTCAGTTTAAAATTCACTGATAGAGGACATGAGTTTTCTTCACGCTGGAAATTGTTCGCTGAGAAATTTTTTCCTTGTCCAATCAACATGGCTTTTTATAACTCACTCAAAAGTATTAAAAGTTACTGTTTACGAAAACAATTGCCATGTTGCGTGAAGTTATTGGATTTCGTGTAAATTGTACAACAGCCAACAATTGAACTTGGAATTACATTTATTCTTGAAACAGTTAATTTTTTGCAATTTGCACGTTAAGATAATACGTTATTTGTTTTTGTTTTTGTTTTTGTAAATTCATGACAGTAGGACTGAATAGAACGTAAATTCTTGAATAACGTATGTTGTGTGTTTTGAATTTTGATATAATGTACACATATTTACGTGATTTGTAACTGTCGCTGCACAGAAACCTGTATTGTATAGATTTTAAATTATAGGTATTTATAACTTATCCAGTGCATTTATTCAACAGCCAATAAATAGGTACGAAAATGACTGTTTTAGAAGCAGCGTACTATAGATTTAAAGATTGTACAAGGCTGTGTAAATAAAAGAAAGTGCCAATGTATTTGTTTACTTGCAGTGGAAAGGTACTAACTGGCTGAAAATAGAAACTTGGCAGGGCTGTTTTGAATACTGGCTTTATTCCAAACTGCCTATAAGAATTTGGCATTGTTTTTTCTCCATCTTAAAGAAAATCAGTTTGTAAACATTTTAGTAAACTTTAGTGTATTGTTGCAAACATATACAGATTGCAAACTCAACTTTTAATAGATAATAAGACTTACTGATACAAAATTAATTTGAGCTTAGTACTTTAAATAGACATAATGAAATCTTTTATGGTGTAACCTAAATTTGTTTTCATTCTCTTTGATCATGCTTTCTTTGTAAAACGCTTTCTATTTCTTAATACATTAGAACTCATTATTTTATATGAACAATGGTTTTGCAAGGCTATTCTCAGAAACTTTCAAAACATTGTAATAAATGTATAAAATCCTTGCAAAATTGTAAGCAATTAAAATGAAAATGGTTTGAAAACACCAAGTTATTTAATTTTTAGCATCTCAGCCCTCGGCCCAACAATGTTGAGACATACTGCATTGTTGGAAATTTGTGTGCTTTACTCACACTACATCAGCTTTTGGCTGCGGTCTACAGGGCAGCCAGTCGCAGAATCTTGTGAAATTACGGACCAGGCTCAGCTTGGTGGGTATTCAGGGCATTACGGGAATCACCCATAATCTTGTTCTGGAACTAAACAGAAATTTCTTGAATATTTTAATTTTTTCTGGTTGCATTGATACATGGTTCCATCATCAGAGTCACTTTTCTTCCAGTGAACATTATATTTCCGAGGATAAAAGTTGCATTGTAAAATACTAACACACAAAATTACTCTGGAGAAAATATATGAAAAAGTGGTACATAAAGACTACTTTCACTGCCTAAACTATGAGATGCCTGAACACCCCACAGGTAAAATATGTGTGCGGAAACAAATTTTACAGAGAGAGAGAATCATCCAAAAAAAGTAAAAAATATATATATTAAAAATGATGAGGCCACATAGAAAATTTGCCACTTCCGATCACGTATGCATAATGTTTTGGGCCATAGCCCTAGGCATGACCAAACATTTCAGTCGCGAAATTCTCTTAAAAGATTGTGAGGGTTGACTCGTACCCTGTCACTAAACGGCACAATTACCTCCCATCTAGCCAATTATAGGCTTTTACGCTGAAGAAGTCCTTAAACAATTTCCTCATATTCCACTCATCACACAATCTATAGGAACGCATACATTGACAAATAAGTAATTTCTTTACCTCGCCAAATAAATCCTAAATTAGATATCCACATTTAAACAAAAATAAAACCAAACAAACAAAACTAAACAGCCTTGCCATCTAGCCATTTGACCATAACATTATAATGCACAATTAAAATTTTAAAAATTATATCAATAAAGTAAATAAATATTCTAGACTAATGATGTATTCCGCTGCATCGCAAATTCATGACGGATGAGGATAAACAATTTATTGTGAAACATATAAGTTTAGTACATATTTCTAAAACATAATACAATATTCGATATAGTGTGCATTAAAAGTAACATGAGTTAAAGCTGTGTGAACGTAACGTAATGTAATGCTTTGGCAAGATGTCATTAATTGATTTTGCTATGGCAAGAATATAATTTTCTATACAATTATGAGAATATTACCCGTAAAGTACACTACAAAGACAATAGAAATGTGTGTTCGCCCAAACCTGTCCTTTCAGAATGGATTTAACTATGTTTTAACACATTCCTACAAATGGTAATGCTATTTGAAGCAATATTTAATAGGTAATAGAAAAAGCTAATTTAAGTTTGTAGTTTTCACACTGCCAAACACCATTCCATAATTAGCTACAAAAAACTGGGAAAACAATATAACCCCTTGCTTTTTCTACTTTCCTGTTACATGTAAATATTTACACATGTAGTCTTTGCTGATTACAAATGTATACAAAGTGGATTGCACCACTTTGTTAAAACACTTTTTGGTGACAACAAAAAATTGTCACTATTATTTTGACGTATAATTTAGTATGGGAGAAGTCTGCATATTAATGTAAAGTAATACTTTTTACTGTTTTGTTTTCCCACAACATTTTTTCAAAGCAATTAATTAGTAATTTTTAACAACTAAAAAAATTGTTCATTGTACATAAGCAAACATGAAATATCACAAATATGAAATAATATGCTTATTGAAAATAAATAACCATTTTAATTTTAGTGTGATGTAAACTCTTAATTAAGTAAACTGTCCAGTAATTAAAAACATTTTCACCAAAATATAAGTGCACAAATAAAATAACATTGCAAATATCCAATAATTATTTGTGAAACAATAGTAGGAAGAGGTACATGTCATTACTGTATATCATTACCAATTTGTAGAGAACAACAAAGTAGTGCAAGAAAAATTCAATGTAGGCAAGTAAATATGTTTGACAATTATAATTAAGTCTACATTAAAATAACTTCTTCGTACGTAGTGTAAAATTTTAACAAAGAGATAATGGATAAAAGTGTCGCAACCTCTTTTGTACTAAACATATTAGTTTGAAATCAATTAGAGGAAATGCAACTAAACTGTCTGTAAACCAACAACACCCCTGCTTTGTCAACTGCATGGTGCTGCAATGTACCGCTTGACTGTCCTACGTCGCCCAGACTTGTAAACGTATCTAACGTACATTGTCGCCATTTTAGTTAAATGTTTGCATCACAGTACCGTATTTGCCGGCATGTAAGACAACAATTTTTACATATTTTTGGCCCTCAAAAATTGCTACTCGTCTTATATGAGGGTGCAAAAATTTTTGGTAGCCAAAAATCGTTTGAAAGCTAAGCTGTAAGCTGTGGAGTTGTATGATGTTTCAAGGAATTGTGTTTTTCATCACAAATGAAAACGAGTGCCCCGTTTACTTTAATAAAATTTACGGTACAAAATTTTGATGAGCGTCATTCATAATAAAGGACACTTCCTCGCAGCGAAGCAGCGATCGATGCGAGCGCGTGCCGAGATACTTTGTCTCGCCAGCCTACAACTCTCGGGCGGAGAAAATGAGGATTTAGGTATGCATGCTTTCATCCTTTGTCTCGCAAGCACAAGACTCTCGGGCGGAAAAAACGAGGATCTAGGTAGCGTACCACACATTCATGTGTCTACCGTCTAGTGCTAGGCTGGCGGACAACAGCACACAGGAATGTGATGACCTTGCAAGCAGCTGTTGTTGCCCGGCGTTGCCATATAGTGCGCGGCGTGCCTTAGGCCGGCGTTGCCAAGTCGCGCTCACCTTCCGGCAAATGGAGATATCGCCGGCCGCTGCCGTGCATTTCCTTGGCTCTTGGGCACGCGGAGGGCAGTAGTAGCCAATGTTATTAGTTTATGTGTATATTATGATGTTTAAATGCCGGTAATTAATGCATTGAAAATATATAAACTAAATTCTTAATGTTTCAAGCAAAGGAAAAAAATATTTTTCTGTCGGGAATTTCAAAATTAGTAATTCACTTTTTTTTTTCAAGATTTTGTACCTTCAAAACCATGACTCGTCTTATATGCGGGGTCGTCCTATACGCCGACAAATACGGTAGTAAAACGTGTGTTTTGTGAAGTGTGAAAGTTGTTCAGTGTTACGTGCACATTGAACAAACTAAGAACTGGTGAGTAAATTTAATACCGTACTATCTTATTATATAGGTTTGAAGTTTTTGTAAACAATTAATTTTGAATTTTTACTGTAACAGGTTCTGCAACAATAAAATGAAGAATCTAATACCAGTGTGTAATGAAAACAACATACTTCTCGAGTTTGTGGGTTTGTAGACTAACACACTGTAATATTTTGCGTTGATTGTGTTTAGTTACCTTGAACCAATAAATACTGTTCGCTAATCTGAACTGTATTTATTTGTTTCAGATGGCTCATAAGAAGAATGTAATGTAATAAATACACAGAGTAGCAAAGGTTCAGCGATGGAACTCTGATTATATGGCAAAAGCCATTTCAGAATACGCAGTCATGAAATGCGATGGTTAAAGGTATCTATAACTTTTAACATGCTGCAGAAAACGCTTAGGCGGTTAACTGATGAAAAATATAATACTCCTGAACGGGCTCCAAAATGTTAACATGCAAGGCGTACTGTTCTAAGTTCTGAAATTGAACAGAAACTTGTTCATTATTGCCTCCAAATGGAGTTGACCTTTTATGGTTTGACATGAACAGATCTACGGAGGATGGTGTAGTTGGCACAGAGAAACACTATACATCCCTTTAACAGTCTTATGGTTGTTAAAACCGGACTCTGTTTATTTTTAAAATGTCATCCTGAGTTATCTATGTGGAAACCAGTGAGGAAATCTCATGTGAGAAAAGAATGGTTCATCAGTGTCAGATGATTTGAGTGCTAGTGGATCATTTGTACACCCGATGCTTAATTCTCCCCGCAAGAATAAGTCATACTTATTGATAAGAGGAGCTTCATCGTGTTCCATGAGTAAAGTACACCATCAGGGTGAGTACAAACCAATTTATTTGTACAGTGGTTGAAAACTTCATTGCAAAAGCAAAACGCTCAGAAAATGATCCCATATTGTAGTTACTGGATGGCCACTATAGCCACGTGCGGAACCTGGAAGTAATCAATCTGACCAAGGCAAATTTTGTAACAATAATTTTGTTTCTGTCCCATTCTACTCTTAAGATACAACCTCTAAATGAATCCATCGTGTCTGCGTTAAGATGCATTATTCAGGAGAGATTAGGTTGTGGGTACATTAAACTAGGAAGCCAGTTACTCAGTACTATGTAATGGAACTACTGAGCCATGCTTACATCAAGTGTGAAACTACAGAAATTTCCGTTAACGGCTTCAGAGCTACTGGGGTGTATCCATTGTATAGTTAAAATTTACACACTTGGCAGACGTAAACTCTATATGTTATGTTGAACCAACTACCAAGGTGAGAGGCGCCCAATACTCAACTACCCCCCGTCGGCCAAGCTCCCGCCATAATGCTCTGACGCCGGCCTAGGGCCAGCAAGGGTCGTTAGACAATAACGTCGCCTAAATTCACGACTATGACCATATTTATGATTTAGTGTTTTGTCATTTAGTGTTTTGTATGCATGTATGTTTTCCTCCACAGGGTCATTATTTATGTGTTTTACGTATCCAGTTGGTCACAACGAACATTCAAACCGCCGCCCGGAAATGTCC
>PNEQ01085103.1:0-35905 GCA_003012365.1 Medauroidea extradentata | reverse complement strand
CATCAGTGATCTGACGTTTAAAAGACAGAGTCTGAGGTGCTTGCCGTCACTACGTGTTGTGAAGCACATGTTGGCATATTGTGGTTGGGGATGCGGGCTGTCATCGCCTGTATAATCCCCTGTCCCGTTCCAGCTGGACTCCCCACTCCTGGAGTTCGCGCCAGAGCCTGGGTCACTGCTACCTGCCATTGTCATGACTGGCTAGGGGTGGCCAAACGCCATGACTGCTAAACGACTGCCTGACACTGTTTTGGCGGAACATAGAAATGTTAGATGTGAATTTAGACATAATGGAAAGTACAATAATTATCACAAACATATGAGAATTGGACAATAACCACACAAGAAACTAGTGCCTTATATAACAATTAAATAATACATTCCTAATGTGTGGAGGAAAAAAGTACGTATAAGTAATAGTAACAGATGAAAAAAGAAGAAAAAATGTTTAACTTGTGATAGGCTTAGTTAATAAGTTTGAACTGGCAGTAATGAGATAGCTGATAGTTCATTCTACATTCCTTACGAATAATAATTAACATCAACATGTAAATATGACAAAACAAAAACTTACAAATAAGGAGAAGTGGTGTAATTTTTTCTCAAAAAAACTAAGCCGGATCAGACTGTATTGGAGCCCCCTGTCTGTCAGGCGTACGGATTCTCTTCTACACGTGAGTAGTTACTTCCCTCTTATTTCCTTGATTGCAGCTAAGTCATCTTGGCAGGTAACACGGTGTTGGACTTGATTCACTTGCATTAGTACAACACCATCGATAGTCCACACGTTTTTGAGGCCGAATTTGTCGATGGCTTGTTTTAGCAGCTGCTGCAGAATCGCCGTCAAGTCTTCCCGTATCGTCACACTAGAGCCTCGCAGACGTTTCTTGTTGAAGAAGAACTCACTTCGCTTCTTGTAACTGAGAAATTTTTCAATCAACGGTCTCGGCGCACCGTCCTTCTTAAAACTGACACGATGACTCCTGTCAATGTCAGTAGCGTCAAGTTGCACACCGATCCGTTTTGCGACGTCTGAGACTAGTTCATCGGTACGCTCACCAGCTGATTCAGGTAGACCAAACACTCTAAGGCTTGTCCTGCGTTGATACTGCTCTAAGTCATCACATTTTTTTAACAGTTTTGAGTTTAGCAATTTCACTTCACTTTCTAGCCTTTCAACATTTTTCTTTGCCTCCTCGTAGCCACTAATATTGAAGACCAGCGTCTCCTGTAGAGTATGCAATACTTTGGTCGTGACAACCTCAGTGATTGTATCTGCTATTAGCTTCATTATGTTTTCTGACCTTAGAATCTTCTCAACAGCTTCCTGCACTAACATCTGCACCTCCTCAAGATTCTGGTCACCCCTCATTCCAGTTGACTGGGATGCGCCGCTTGCTGTTGTAGCCTTCTGCTCAAGCCCTTCAGAGTTCATGCTTGTTCCGCTTGTCTTCATAATGTTATTATCAAAAAATAACACAGAAATACAATTGACCACTGTATAGTCAGTCCACAGGAATACTTAACGCGATATGTTCGACGTGTAAAATATACTTTCAGCGTGTCAACTGCACTGGAACCACCTGCTTGAGCCTAAGTTTAGAGAGAGCTCCTCGTGTGCGTCTCTACACTTCCGCCATCACATCTGTAAAAAAAAAAAGCGGGCTAATCACGACAGAAGTCTGATCGCCTCTCTCTCTCGCACTGCGGGTTGAGGGGCCCGTATGGAGAGTGGGAAATGACATCACTCAAAGGGGAAGCCAGTGGAGAGCCTTGTGTAGCAATTTCACCAACCCTTCTGCGGAAATTGAAGGTTGAGAATAGTCTAGGTTGTTCTGTGAACGGCACAGGCTTTTTTCCTTCTTAAATGACCTTGCAGCCTGAAAAGTCACTGTGAAAACTCCGAGAAACATTCAACAAATATTCATGGTCAGAATCCGTGGATTCATTTTTTTAATAAAGCAGAGTCTATCAAATGAAAAATTTGTGTCAGTCCCCTTTTTGCAAATGTTTTTTTATCCATAGTTGACAACTCTGTTGGATTATTTTTAACCGAATTTCCTCATTATTCCAACTGAATGAGATTGCCATTACTAAGTCCTTCATCGTTGGTCACAAGAAGTTCCCTGATGTCACTGGCATCCACTTAAACCTCTAATTGCTGTGCTAGCTTCATACACATCTCTGTTGCTTGCTGAAAATCTACCATCTCAGAAAATGTATCAGTCAGCTTTCATTCAACGAAACCCTAAGTCTTTAGCCATTTCTGTGCAGAGTTTCTTTCACACAGCATTCAGTATTGTATTCTACAGTTTATCTCATGATGATGCAGCATTTTTATAGCATCAAAAATATTGTAATAGTTCCAAAAGTCACCCAGAGTGGTTTCTTTGTAGCAGTCAATTACTTTGATTGCATGGGAAAATATACGACACAGGCAGGCTTTCAGAGTCACAATAGTACCTGGATCCACTGGTTGTAGAAAGGAGAAAGTAAGTAAACAACTTTCACGCTAGGAAGAATGTTGTCTAAATCATCTCAATGATCAGGTGCGTTATCCAGAAGAAATAACACTTTGAGATCTCTTTTCTTTCCTTACCTTTATTTGGGTAAAAAATGATGACTAAATCAGTCTCCAAACAGCCCATTTCTTAAATGCCCACAAGTTCTGGGAATGATAAACTAAAAGTGATTTTAGTTTCAAGTTACCAGAAGCAATACAACAAACTATAGTAGTCACACGATCTTAAGCAGCTTTGAATTCAGGCATAGATTTACCTTCCTTTGAAATAAATGTGCGTTCTGGCATCTGCCTGGGGCCGCGGTGGCCGAGGGGTCGGATCTCTCGCCTCCCACTAAGGCAATCTGGGTTCGATTCCCGGCGGGGTTGGTCCCCAGATTTTCGCATGTGGGAATCGTGCCGGATGATGCCACTGCTTGGTGGGTTTTCTCAGGGCTCTCCCGTTTGCCCTGCCAATTCATTACTGCACTGCTCCATACTCACATCATATCACCCTTCACCAGTGCTAAAGACCTCAATGTTAAACGCTGACCAAAACCTCTTCACTCACTTATTCTGGCATCTGCTTCCAAAACAGAGCAGTTTCACCCACATTTAGTATTTGCTCACACAAATATTCCCCTTCCTCAATTGTTTCTGTTTGGAATTAAAAAAAAAATAATTTGCAGCACTTGCAGCCTTGCATGTTCTCTTGATGTTGTGAAGGTTAGTACATTTCTTGAAATGTTAAAACAACCCAGAGTTAGCTTTAAATGTACTTTCTATGTCTGTTTCACCAGCTTTCTTCAGAAAATATTCATGCAATGATCTAGCCTTTTCCTGGATAGTAAGAAATCTCAACAGTATATGTTTTTGTGGTACATCCTCAAATCCAAAGACAGAACATTTTTCCATCTCTACAAATATTTGGTCCACATCTTCATGGTAATTATTGTGCTGTTCAATGTTACCACATTTTTCGTACTTTCAGTGAGACTATATGCATCCTCCACAGTGGTACCCACAGTACAAACAGACTTATATGTTTCACAAGCGATTGGTGAAAGTGTTTTCCCGTCTTCGTACATTTCATTAATGTTTAGCTTTTCTTGTAATGTGGTAAAAGATCTCTATAATTAACTATCTTTTCTGAGCACTTATCCTTACGTTTCAATAACATATTGCCGGTAAACAAACACTTGTCTTTTGCACCACATGATACAATAAGCGAAACTATAGTTTGCCACTACACTGTGCGCAACTGTCTCGGTGGCCACATGAAACATTTTTGATGCTTTTTTATTTATTTGTTAGTTTTATTATTTTTTTGTAATTTTCTCGTAACTGTGAACATTTTATTAAGTCCCAAGTTTCGTAACTTGAGGGAGTACTAAGTGTGTATGTATATTATACAGTAGACTCCCGATTATTCGTGTGCGGATTATCCATGCGAAAATATTTCACTCTAAACAGTTGAAAAGTAGTTGAAAAAATATTTTTAAAAAAGTTTGGTTATTTATAAATACACGCTAAGTTTACTTGCATAACGTTAACCAACGTGTTATGCTCGCAATCATATTTTGAAATGCTAGAAGAAGATTTATGTCGTTTCCAACAGGCGAAACAATTATCCACGAGCATAATTGGATTAACAAGATTGCCCACATGTCGCGCATGAATGGATTAACGTGATATTTTTCTTAGATAAATAATATATACGTGGTTTTTTATTATTTGTGTTTTTAGATTATAAACGCATATCCCTTAATCATTAATGTGAGTAATCGAGAGTATACTGTATTAAATTGCTTCCTTTTGTTGCAGGAATGAATTTGATGTTTTTATTTATCTAAGAAAAGGTAAAAGTGGATTATCTGCGATTTTGGATTATCCGAGGCATCGACCCCCTCCATTAGTGTGGATAATAGAGAGTTGACTATATATTCATACCTATAAAAACAGTTTGATATTATCCTGTCATCAAATAGAGCAAAAATAATAAAAACATGTAAAGATTTACTCAATAATGTACTGTAAAACAAAGTTGTGATATTTTTGAAGGGACTGAAAAATTTCATCTCCTTAAAAAGATATAATTTTTACTATACTATATTTATAGACATGGTTTAAACTATTGAAACTTATTAAGGGGAAATTTATTTGAGAGGGTTTCATTGTATATAACATTTGAATTCTTTACTGATCAGTACTGTCCAATATGTGTAGTTCTTACAGCATTGGACAAATACATTGTACATCAATGTTTTTGAAGGGCTTGAGTTCAAAACTCCTGGGTTCACTTCTTCTTGCATTTGTTTTTTAACTTGTCAGAACAAATTGTTAATTCTTCTTTAAGGAATAAACCTGAGAAATTAAAATCAGTTTACACTCAGAATTTTTTGTTCTAACTTTCTCGTTTCCACATTGTCATTGTAGTTAAATGCAATACAAATGGAATTTGCCCTTTTCAACAAATAACAATGCAACTTTAAAATGTATGAATCATCTACATGGAAAATTACATTAAGTTATCTAGTGTGTGGTTTAATAAGTAAGTAAAGTCAACATTTACTGTCATTAAACATTATGCACACATACCAGGTCTGTCATGACAACTTTCATCATGCAATAAGAATCTTTGATACCAGCTTGCATTGCAGCTGGTTACCGGTGCTTACAACAGCCCTCAAAAACAGCTTGAACAAGACCAAGTACGACTGCATGTGTAATGTAATATCCTCATTAGAAATAGCAAGCAACCTTTGATTATTCAGTCACTCTAAACAGTTTCGTGCGAGCATATTTTTAAAGGTGTTGCTGATAACTACATCATACTATAAACTTTTATAGTTAATTCTCAGTTCACTATGATTTATTTCTTGTACTATATAATACGGTTACAAAATTTCAAATTTATCTTTTAAAATCTGTTATTAAAGTCTGAATGTATATCACATTATCCACAGAAATGTTAGGTTTGTGATGTTTCAATGTAAGCAAGATGACGAAGCCGACTACAATCTAAGCTTTCCTTGTATAATCAGATGCAGTTTCAGTCCTCTTACATGTAGTCAAGGAACAGAAAGATGTCTGAAGGGATTTGAAATTAATGCTGTAACAAAAATTACTGATTTTTCCAGTATTTTTTACTATTCCATGCATAACATAACATAAGATTTGACATTACCAGAGTTATGTTAAATGTTTTTATTTAATATTTTGTGATGTCTGATGAAAATCTTTAAGAGTGAGAACTAGTTAGGTCGTACTAGACAGTTTAAAGGTCCCAGCAAATATTTCAGCTAAATTCTCACAAAGAGCAGCACTGCCGCAGGTTTTATGGTACTGTAAATCTAAAAGGATCATGTCTGCCACTGTGTCTGGCGTGGTCCTGGACACACTTGTAAAAGGTGTAGAGGAAGGGGGTGGGGGCAGATGGCTGCTAAAGGACCCTTGCCCCTCTTTTTTCCTGTAAGTCGGCTGAGACCCAAGGCGTGGTGGTGCCCAGGAGGGGGGTGGGGGTGAGCTATTGGATCGTATTCCACTATTCGGAAAGGATTTCCATTGTTTATTACGTTCTTTGTGCGGTGATTAATTAGGTGTAATTATTCCAGTATTTATAAACAGCAGAATGCAAATTTTTTAGCATGTATGGTTACTAGTAAAATTTTATTTTGATTTATAGTCGTACCACGAATTACGATCGAGGTAAGTCATGGTCACAGACGGCTGTTTTGTATAACACTACATGAACATTTTATTATAGCAGGGCAGAAATCTCATACGAATTTACCGAAAAGCTTACAAAAATGTTCTACCGAACTAATAAGAACAAAAAAATTTACAGTATCTAACTTTTGACCCGTTAACCACAATTATTCAGGATTAAATTTGAAATGTATTGGAAACTCAGTACACCATTAGTCAGCATTATCATATTACAAGCAAATTTACATTACTTAGATAATTTTCAAGATGAAAAGATAGAAAGGGATTTTAAATGCTCACTTACAACAGTAAAACTGGCTACTAATTGAAAATGAAAATGTATTATAGCAGGAAAAGAGCATTTATCATTCTAATTTCTGTCTACTACCTTGATAAAGACTGCATGAATTATACCTCTTCTGAACTGAAATCCTGTATGTGCCAGTGGTGAGAGTGGCACTAATATTTGATTACAAGTTGTTGATTGCTTATGCGCTTTGTGGTGACAAAAGCAATAATAGCTGTTTGTTGTATCAGAGATAAAACACTACATTTTTCTCAAAATTGACTACCTTCACATTCCCCCTCTCTTTTTCTGTCTCCGCTTGTCTTTATCACATACACGTGTGCACGTGCAGCATTATACTTCATTTAGTGTTAAAGTAGTTACGATATATGTGTAGTTTGAATAACTTAATTATTTAAAAACGAATTGGATTATCTTACCCACGTTGTTAAAAGTCAACAATAATACCGAAAGCTAAAAAACGTCACAAGATTCCCAACTCTGGTTATGTAAACAATTCTATGTAGATAAAAGTAATATTAAAAATTTTAAGTAACCCCGACATAAAAAAACTTAATAAGTAAAAAAAAGGTAAAATTTTTTCTACTGGCATTTTAACTTTATCAAAGTACCTATTAATATTTTGATGATGAGCATCGTCAAATCAGGGGACCGCTATGTGAAGAAGTATAGTTATACATAGGTATAAAACATAGAAAATACCTACTGGTTTCAAATTGTATATATGAACTAAGTTTTGTGTATCAATGTACTATAGCGGACAGTTATTTTGGCTTCTCTCAACGCGGGGGTGCGGGGACAGCGGGACAGGTGAAGACGAGGAGCTAAAAAAATGATAGTGTTGACAGCCGTGTAGTAGCTGTTAGGAAAATATTGACCCTCAGTGTGTACCCAAAAAATTAAAGGTGAAGGTGGTAGCCCGTAGAGGCGTGAGGAGGAGATGCATTGCAGAGAGTGGGAAATAATAAAAATTGTTATTCAATGTTGTAATGAAGAAACGACAAGTAAATGCTTGAGCCTCTACAGAGAACAACCAGCAAGAGCAGTAAAGTACATGGGTGTGAATGAAAGAGCTGTAGTCAGGATTCGTCAAGTCAGCAAAGAACGATGACATTAGCCACTAACCACACCGGGAAAAAAACATACTGGAGAAAGTCAACATAAAGTATTTAATAAACTGTTACTTAGTTTGTTGCGGAACTGAAGGATGTTATCACCAGACATTCTGAGTCGATGATGGTGAATAATATGAGTATACAGAAGTGCTGGAATGCAAGGGCGGGAGAAATGGGAGATACCCAAAAAAAAAAAAAACGCCGATCTGCGACATCATCTGACACGATGCTACATGCGTAAATCCGGACGTCAAACACCAGGGATTGAAATCAGATCGCCTATGTGTAAGGCAAGCGCTCAATTGCCGCAGCTTCTTATGAATTTAAGAATTTTGGGGTTCTGTTTTTCAGGAGGAATGTATAATTTATTGTTTGATTAACGTTAACGTATTTTGCACCATTACTGAATAAAAAAAATCTGACAATAAATTTTCGTACATCTAAATTGACATTATGAAAATACTGTATTAGTAGCTGATTTAACGTAGCTGGCAAGAAGGTTTTTTTCTGTATTTATTATTTTATTTATTTATCAATTTAATTGTGCATGCTACCAAATTCAACGCTTAGCAATAACCTTTCAGTGGGAGAACCCGACCTTTTTTTTTTTTTTTTTTAATTATGTGTAGTGACTTACACAAAGTCTGTAATAACTTTCAAGTAAAATTATGATAGCGTAGATGCTTTTAAATTCTTGTTTTGCATTCAGTGAATATATTCTTGACCCCCTTTCTCCTTCTAAGGTCAGATTCATTAAAAATCTGTTACACACGTTTTGTCAGCTCTTTTTTTTTTTTTTTAGCAATGTTGTAAATAATTAAAAACCTGGTTTTAAGAACTGGCATAAGGGTTCAATAAATTTGCTAATATTAACCATTTTTATATTCTGCCAAAAGTTGTGCTATAAAACACTATAATAACTAACTTGTTAAAAACTGTAAGATTTCAATTCTAAACAGATTTTGATTTTTGAAGTTCATTTTACAATGTTAAGTTTATAATCACACCGTTAACGTGAAAGAAAATGTATGATTAGTTCTTATGGAGTTTGAAATAACATCTTGCCAGTTTTAAAATTTTAATGTTTTTTTTTTTTTTTTTAAATATGTTGAGTTTATTATTTATATTTCGAAAGAGAAAAAAAAAAAACATTTTTCATTTGCAATTAATACACTGTACTTACTATTATTTGATTTTTCACCTCTGGGGCCAGACGTCGTTGACGGTTTATTTTGCGAATTTTTTAGAGTTAACAATCAAGACTGAAAACTAAACTATTGGATATTATTGTTTTGTTACATATCAATGTTGCTCACATAGAGTAAGTCGTCGTATAATCCATACTTCATCATCAATATTCTTTTAATTGGCATCAATTTTTATTATTTAATTTAATTAGTGGTCCCCCGATGTGACGACGCTCATCATTAAAATAGTAATAAGTACTTTTAATGAAGTTGAAATGCCAAGAGATAAATTTTATTTATTTTTTAGAGTTTTTTCTTATGTCGGGGTTTACATAAAATATTAAACTTTACTTTTATTTAATTCATTTCAAATTACTCGCAGACACTAAATATTTGACCGAGCAACAATGCACATTTTGAGTTTCAATATAAATTTATTTATTACTTGTACTTATTTTGTTTTCTTTAATATTTTTTTTGCACAACCAAAGTCTTTAATAATATTTAGTGTCCATAAATTACAAGGAACCACTGTAGACAAGGCTATTATTTATTTGAGAAGAAGTACTTTTAAAAAGGCCAAGCTTATGTGGCCTTATGTCCTGTAAAAAATTTACAGGGTGTTGCAATTTGTGAAATTAATCAAAGAAAGTTATTTAATAATCCTCATGACAAATCTGCTTTAGCTGAACTGCAAAGATAACAAAACACACTATCATAACTATTAAATGTGTAAAATTTGTTTAAAATCAAAATGACGATAATGAGTATGTAGCTACATTCAATGCATCGTTGCTAAGCCACACTTCCTGTAATAAATAGTTAAAAACTAGAAAAGAGCTCATTATCTTTAAACGGCTGAACAGATTTCCTTGAATCATAGCTAAGATCCATCTGAATCATGTCAGCTTTCAAACAAAAAAACCTGCATCAAAATCGGTCACTTCATTTAGAAGCTGCGATGCCACAGCAGACACACAGACACACAGATACTCAGATACACACACAGACACATCAAACTTATAACACCCTTCCTTTTGCATCAGGGGTTAAAAAGAGAACAAGGGCTCACTGACTTATTGACTGACTGAATGACTAACTGATATATCAAACTGCTGGACCTAGAAATGTGAAATTTTTTGTATATTTTTTTAGGTCGTGAGTGAGCAATAAGAAAGGATTTTTCGAAATTCGTCCCATAAGGGGACAAAAAGGGGTGAAAGTGTTTTATAAGATTCATCTACATAGCTTAAACCTGACTGCCTATCTTAGTGACTTTTACTTCAATGGGTCAATCGTTAAAAAATAAGCATATTAGCCATTTTCAAAGTTTTTTTTTTCCGAAATTCAACCTTTAAGGGGGTGAAAAGGCCTGCAATATGTGTTTCGATTAATTATAATATATATTGAACCCTCCGGAATACAAAGTTGTTTTTATTTCAAAGTGAGGCTTATGTGAATACTCAGAAAGTGGTTTTTCCATTTTTCGAAAGAGTAAACAGAGGGGATATGTGTTTTTTTATTACCCTATGGGCTGTCGTAATGTTTACTTCAATTATATAAGTATACAAACGTACAACATAGGACTTCAACACATTCCGAAAGCCTTTAATTAAGGCTATGAATAGATGTAAAACGTGCTTTCAATTATTCTTCCATAACTATCATACCAGTCGAGATATAGCAGTAATGTTTGCTTCAGAATGATGTTTATGTAACGACAGAAAATATATTTCAGGATATTTTTGAATTCGACTCCAAAGATGTGAAAAATGGTAAAATATATTTTCGATTCGTGATACAGTGAACCCTCGATAACTCGGACCTTGATGTCCCGGACTTCGGATAACTCGGACGGAACTTCAAAAAACAAAATTAATTTTAATTAAATTATTTTTTAGTCAAAATCATTTGAAAATTGTGTCTGCCTAATTTAAATCCATTACGTTTTATTTAAAAACAGTCTTAAGCTTTAAAAGCAGTTTCTCATCGCTACGTTGCCTTTAATAATCCCATCGTAAAATATCTGGCAAGTTTCGTGTGATTGAATGTTGATAGCGAGGCGCGCGAGTAGAGATGCAACTCAGCAAGCGTGCGAGTGGAAATGCAACTCAGCAGGCAGACCTCCCTTCTTTATCTTTCCTCCCTCTTCGCCGCGCGAGCCAGACACGCACGTGCGTCATAAATAAACATTTCAGTATGATGCCGGTGAATTGGACGGTAGGTACAGGTCATGATGGCACCTAAAGATAAATTAATTTTGTTCTGGTATGTGCGATAAATTCAAGACTGCAAAACAATTTGTTCCGGCCATTAATAAAAAAAATAAAAGCCACTGGTTTGCATTGCAATGTAGGCAAGGTGGTGAGAGGGTTTCACGGCCTTTAAGCTGATGAGGGTGAAGTGAGGTGAAAGAACACAACATACATGCCCGAGCAAGGATTCAAACCCAGGGCCTCTCGCAACGTAAACTGGCACCTAATCCACTACACTAGAGGCCGGCGCAATATAAAAAAAAACTACAAGGCTTAATAAATTATAAAAAAAGGGGAGGGGGAGCAGAAACGGGCATTTGCCCCGGGCCGCATATTCTAGAGGGCCTCACTTTTGAAAAAGTTAAATGATTAATATGAATGGGCTTTTATTGAGTTCCCGTTAATGTTGATGGTATCTGTGAAATTTTTTTAAAGTGCAAAGTGTGTGTAAAGAAGTCACTGATCTATGACGACGCAGCTAGTATGAAGAGAGGCCTACAAGTGCACATTTTCACTTCAACCACAGCCGTAGACTTAAACTAAACCAAAAAAAAAAGAGGAGGAAAGGTAGACTGAGATTTGCGTTGCTCCTGGCCCCATATTCTAACAAAGAGGCCCTGGAAAAAAAAAAAACAATTTCTCGTAAGAAACAAGCAGCTATCTGCAGACGCTGTGACATGCTGATGTTGAGCAATTTTTAATGTAAACGTCTCGTGAGTTGCGTGTGGTCAAGTGCAGTGTTTGTATTACTGTTGAGACTGTACCGGTTGACCTTGACTACTTCTGCTCTCGTTCTACCACCCTAGCTTATCTCACACACACACGCACACACATACACATGCACGCACATAGACTGTCGTCAGCCAGACGAGTGAAGATGAAGAAAGGGGTGAGATCTTTTATGTGGTAGAAAGGTGCCTTGGTGCCAGCTTCTAGCACAGATATTAAATGGATCAGTCAGAATTTGCATAAAAAATAAATAAAAAAGAACCTGCCGGCCCAGGTTGTTTGACATTCTTTCTTTTATAGTTCTCCACCTTACAGTGATAATTTCCCCACTACCCCCTCCTGTAAATAGATACGTACAGAGAAGTATATACTGTCACCTCTTTTACTTGTAGAAATGATAGCGTACTTATTTCCTCACGTTTCTTGTGATTAATGACTGCTTAACTCTACTCCCCGGACGCCCCTCGATAACACGGACAAATCGTAACTCTGACAGCTTCTCCCCCTTTTTAGTCTGAGTTATCGAGGGTTCACTATATATATATATATATATATATATATATATATATATATATATATATATATGTATAGAGTTTTAAATTAATAGTCTATTTCAACTTAAATGAGACGCCCCCTTACAATTTCGAAATTCGAATCCTACACTGGGTGAAAAACGTGGAATGTGTTATACAAAAATCTACTAGTGCTATCGAACCCGTTGAGTTATATAAATGTTTTTTGCTTCATGATGAAGAATACGTAAATGCCCATAAATAGATTTCAGTAATTTTCAAAATCTGACTATTAGAGCTGTGAAGGAACGGAAAATTATTTTATTGAATCGTTGATAACGCTTTTGACTCAACTGGTACAGCCCAAGATATTTTGCGAAAAGAATTTTGAAATGGTTTGTTTCAATGCCTTATGTGCACATATGAAGCTTTGCTTCATGGTTATTGGCATACTGTATTATTTCACAGACGTGGCTCACTTGACTATGCCAACAGGAACAAGGTTACTGCGAAACCTCACGTCTGTGATTTGCGGGTAGAACCCTAGATGCTGAGAGCTAAACACAGCCAATCACTGACCATGCAGCAGGGCTGCAAATATGCACAAGGCATTTAAACGAATTGTTACAGAATTCTTTTTGTGAAAAATCATGGGCTCTATCAATTGGTTATCGACGTGATTTTCACGTCAACTAAATACTTATACAAATGTTTAACCTGTAATGGTACAATGAAGTAAAATTCGATAACCGAAGTAGTGAAAAGGCGTAAGATTTTTTTCGTCCACCCTAATACATATACCTAACCTATTGAGATATTGAGATGTGTTTTTCTTTAGAATGATGCTTACGTAAATAAGAAAAATATTTATCTCAGTTCTTATATTGAGAAAAAACAATCAAATACCCTATGGGGAGGGGGTTACTTAGTCTTAGTAAACTAGCTAGTGTACAAAAAAGAACAAAAATAATTCCTAACATTTTAACATCATTGTATTCAGAAATCACTCAAATTTTATTTTATATCCTTGAACCAGATTATAACTTGAAAAAGAAGGAAACTAGTCTATCAAAATAAAGTAAAACTACTTTACACGACCCATTTTAATTTCAATTCATGAAAATGCCAAGGCAATCTTCCCTCTGAGGTATTATTTATCATGAAAACTAAGCGCGATGAAATCCTCAACAACAAAAGAAGCTATCAACCATAATTTACAAAATGTTATGGTGCAAAGCAACCCCAAAATTTGGTGAACAAATTCCTCATAGTACGGTAACGCAAAGAATAATTGAGCTAAGAATTTTATACAACCAACATCTTAGATCATGAGACACGTTGAGGAAGTGATCACTCCTGTCGGAGGTGAGTGCTCAAATCACTCAGCCACTACAGCCCTGAAAGTCACAATGTTACAAGAACATTCTTGGCAAAAATAATTAAATAAAAAATAATTTATATTCGTCTGAATATGGGTGTGTAAACTTACAACGAACACTAAATACCCTACGTAGGATCATGTTAAAGACTTCACAGAAGAAAGATAAACAGAGATAACTTGTCCAATATGTTGCTACAGTTGGATCACACTTTCATGCTCTACTGAGCACCTCTATGTTCAGACATTTGGAAAATAAATGTTCACTGTCAAATCAGGATTGTGCAGTGTTTACAAATTGATCATATTGAATGGTAGTCTACTAGCATGCATGCTGCACAGCGTGCCTTATCTTCGTTACCTGGTCATCTAGTGAATTGTACGGTGTTCCAAATTCTCTTCAGATGAATTTTCATGAGTATTTATCTGGCACATTCAAAAATTTTCCAGAAGGGAAAATTGAAATCCTTGAATAGATAAACATAACTTTTATTTTATAACTTAACTTAATTTACTAGATAAAACTTTATTTCCATGAAACTATGACTAACATTATACATATACAAGATAATATATAATGTATGTCTCTGTTTTCCATAAATGCAATAATATAATAGTTATTTAATTGAAAAACATCTGATTGCATGTTGTGTAAAAATTAATGGTGATTGTATGAAGTGAATACAATAGTGTAGAATTGTTATGATGGAAATTGTTTTTGTAATTGCAGTGTTCCTTTGACAGTTTTTAAAAATTTAGTGAGGAGCATAAAAATGCATGGGTATATTTAATTTTAGTTGTCAGATAATTAATTTAAGGGCAAAAATATAATTAGTATTCTCAACTTAGGATTCAACAGCCAAATGAAATTTAAAATTAATCTTAAATTGTGGTCTGAAAAATACTTAATTTGGTTAAAACGGAGAATTAGTTACATATTTTAGTTGTTACAATAACTGCAAGCAAAATAATTTTTTTATTACATTTTTTTTATAAAAAAAACTCTTGAGTTAATACAGGAGACCAATGATAAATAACAGGGAATAAAGTAATTGGCAATTTGATTTATAGTAAATTTTAATTATGTAATTTATAACTTCGTTTTCATAATCATTCTCTTGGAACGTAAGAAAATTATAAAGGATGCCTCAATAAGAGAAAAATGATTTATGCAGATTTACTTTCTACGAATAAATAATAACGCTTAAATGTATTCTAAAGATGAATTTCAAAGCATATACAGTGCATTTAGCTGAATAATTAGAATCTGAAGATTTACAGTAAAACCTCGTTAATTCAAAGTGCTTGGGACCAAAATTTTGTTCTTCGAATTACATACAGGGTTCTTACGGTCCTGGAAAATCCTGGAACTTTGACCATGTCCTTAAAAGGCCTGAAAAAACCTTGAATTTTTGGGTAACATAATATTCCTGCTAGTTTCATAACATTAAAATATTTTCTTAGTAGTCTATGCATTATTTTAGTTATGTAATTTACTTGAAGATAACAAACGTTTTGCTGTGTCTGTGTAATTAATATGGACAGCATGTTCTGCTATTCCTAATGTTTCTTTTGTATGTGTTCATGGCAAGCAGCACCCTGAGAATAGAGTTTCATGGCAGAGCTTTTTTGGAATATAAGAGTGACAAAAAAGAAACTAAAGAGCTTTGAAAAGTAAAAGAGTCCCATACGAAATACTGTATTTACGCTAGTATAAAAACTAATTAAGTGTCTGGTGTGAGACAGGCATAGCATGCAATGCATGCTGCAGTGCGGAATGTCTCCCACAATGTTTCTCAAGTGGAAGCTAATTTCTGGTTTATTAATTTTTGGTGAAGTTCATATATTCTAAAGAGAGAGAGGGGAAAAAATTACAAACATTGTGAATAAAACCTTAAATATTCAAATAAAAATGTAGTGTATCAACTGCAATTTACTGCGGTCCTTGAAAAATTTGTGTACAGTCCTTGGAAAGTCCTTGAATTTTAATTCTATGTTGCTCTTGAATTTTAATTGTATGTTGCTGAGAGAACCCTATACATAGCTTCGAATAATCAAATTTTAAAGAGAAAAAAAAAAGAAAGCAATTTTTTTGCTATGGTACACACACCCTTAGTGTTTCTGCGCCCATTTTCACGGTAGTTTTCAGAACTATTACACATTTCAGTTGAAACAGGGAATAGTAATTTGAAATAATTGGACCAAAAAAGTTTGTTGCATTTTTCTTGGTCATTGCATGCTGCATATGTCTTGGTGAGACTGTACTGCAAGTAGCATGCATCACGCCTACTAGGCTACTAGGATGTCGGCAATTCTGTGCTTCCCCTTCCCTTGTTCCAGCTGTCGATGTCTGCCACATGTTGCCTTGGCCACAGCATACGATTATTACTACAGTCGTATTTTCCGGCTTATAGGACCCCACACGTAAAACGAGTCATAGTTTTGAAGGTACAAAATGTTGAAAAATAGTATATTATTAATTTAAAAATTCCCGGCAGAAAAATATTTTTTTTCCTTTGACAGAAACATTAATATTTTGTTTAAATATTTTAAAGCATTTATTACCGTTATATAAATATAACGGGAGACACACAAACCAATAACATGCCCTCCGGGCGCCCGAGCACCTAGGAAATGCACAGCGGTGGTAACACATGGCCAGCGACATCATCAGTTACCGGCCACATGCCAACGCCGGGCTGCAGCAGCTGCTTGCAGTCATCACATTCCTGTGTGCTGTTGTCATCACCAGCCAGCTAACACTAGACACATGAATGTGTGGTACGGTACCTAGATCCTCGTTTTTTCTGCCCGAGAGTTTTGTGCTGGCAAGACGAAGTATCTAAGCATGCAGTATCTAGAGACTTGTTAATTCTCTGAACTAGAGTTTCAAGCTGGTGAGTCAAAGGATCTAGGCATGCAGTATCTAGAGCCTCGTTTCCTCCGCCCGAGAGTAATGTGCTGGCAAGACAATGGATCTAGGCCCGCGCTCCAGTCGTATTGATCGCCAAACGACGCACGCTTCGCTGCGAGGTAAAAAAACGGGGCACTTGTTTTGGTTTGTGACGGAAAATGTAATTCAATCAAACATCAGACAATTCCACAACTTACAGCTTAAATTTGAAACTATTTTTAGGTTACCAAAAATTTTCTCACCTTCATATAAGACAAGTAACAATTTTTGAAGGCCAAAAATATTTTTAAAAAAATTAGTCATCTTATACACCGGCAAATACAGTAACTTATAAATGAGTGGTTTTGGATCTCTAAGAAGGGGAAAAGTTTTTAAGACATCTTGAAAATTTTTTAACCCCAAAACGGTAAGTTTGAACACCCAATATCCCCAAAAAATTGTAAATATTGCATGCCGAGTAATTTTTTACAAATGCAAAGTAATTTTACGGTATTGTTTCAGTGAAATTATTATTTAATAAACAATGCACACACCCAAAATGGTAATTATGACCAAACCTCCTCCCGAATGAAAATTTTTAAAAATGGTATTTGAGTCATTTTCACAAGTGCAAAGTTGTTTTTACATTAGTTTTTCGAAGGAAAAATCAGAAACCATGTTAGTTAAATATTATTATAATCGATAAGATGTTGAGTGATGCACGCCAACAGGCAGTGCAGATGGTTCTATGGCATCAGCGCAATGAACACAATGTGGCAACGTAGCACAGGAGACAGCACACACTGCAACCTTGACTGCTATCTGTTCTCTCACATGAGTTGCCAGCTAGACGACACCAGCAGATCACATAAAAAAAATGTGCTTTTTTTGCCTGCCACTCTGCTGGCTGTATTCTTCTAGAAGCAGCATTGTTGACTGATGACTTATGCCTGAGTGAGAGAAGGGCGGGAGGAAGGTGGAAGAGAACAAGTACTAGGAGGCACTTGCAGGGTGACACAACTCTGGCATCTGCTTGGTATGTTGCTAGCTAGGCGGAGGGAAGGGAAGTGGAGAAGTTCTAAAAATAAACTAGCTGAGCCTACGTGGGGGGAAGGTTAATGGAGTTGATGCCATCTGATTAGTTGCCTGCTTCCTCATCCTCTCTCCTTCCCTCATTTCCACTCTGCTTCTCCCTGGCCTGAAATACTCCAGATTCGTGGCACATGCGCACATGTCTTATCTTAACTGCATCTAGCTCACAGTGCCGAAGGAACGCACAAAATGATCTGAAGGATTTTGCTATGGGTTCTGTTTCCAAAGAACTCGTGTGATTGTCATATCACACACAACACAGCCATAGGCTGTCGCATGCTGTACCATTCCTGCATTTCATTCTTCTTTTCCTCTCTCTTTACCTGCAGCACACACACACTCACATTTTAACTCAGGTTCCATGCACAAGCTGACAGCAAGAAAGCCTCAAGGTCAGCACAACACAGGCAGGTGCTGTGACAGAAACAAAGCCAGGGCTGTACAATGCCACTTGGAATAGCTTTATTTTTAGATTTCGCACACTTTACTGACTTCTCTATCAAAATGACATCAAATTACTAGGACCTGATCCCTGTTTGGGCAAGAAAAAAAACTTTGAATTACAAATTAATCAAATTTCGAACTATCCAAGCTCCACAGAATGTAAAATCCTATCATGTTCAGGACAGAGTGATGGCTACGATTTATATAGCATTGCGAACTAACAGAGTTCTAATTAACAAGGTTTTACTGCATCTGGTTTGTGCAAGGAAGATACAGATCTAACCAAAATTTAACATTTGCTATGCTTGGTTTTTACACGCACATACCTTGTGTATTTTTTTAACGAAAGTTTAACAATTTATTAGTTTTAAACTGCTATCATGGTTATATTTTCCGTATTTTGACTATACGAAACGTTTGGATTTTTTACGTGTCAGTATACAGATTTTTTTTCAGTGTGTACTTTGCTTGTTATTAGCCTACAAAAACAAATAACTGGTTCGTTTAATTTATTTATCGTGTTACCAAACCTCCTTTCCAATCCCAAGTCCATTTTTATTTGCTGGTACACTACATAATTTTATATACGTATGGTTGAGAAGTGGTGTCAGCGGACACAGACCATGGATGGGATGTCTTGTAAAAACTATAGGACTTTAAGCGGTGACCAATTACTTTTATTGGTGGAAAGTTTGTGATTAAGTTCAGTGCAGGTGACAATCAGAGTTTCACTTAAATCTGGTTAATACATTTTGAAGTACGGCAGTCTGAAAACGCAGTTTTTAGCTATGTTGGAGGGCTAAGAAGCACTATTTTTAACGTGCGTGGCGTCTTAACAATGAGGTTCTGACCTTGTCCGAAGTTTGTTTTCTTTTTGTACGTTGGCACAATGGGCACACGTGGAATATTTTTGTTGAAAAACCTGTTTACGAACACACTGCAACACATTTGAAGTTTGGGGTAGATGGCCACCTTGATATGTTGCTTTCTTTTGTAAAATGTGAAGCAATTTACTGTACTGTGAATTTTATAACTGATATGAGAATTTTCTGTATGAGGGCTGCACTATTTCTAGTGAATTTTATTACTGAAATAAATTGTGTTTTTCTGTGCAATATCTGTGTGAATTCACACTTCCTAAGAGAAGCACTTTTATACATTATCTTCTATTATGCACCTTAATGGTGACAGACGACATGGAAAATGTTTTTGATGTTTATGATAGAGTATTTGTGGTTTGCTTTCACACTGCATCTCCAGTAAATCTGCAATTTTGACTACTGAATTACCTAAATTGAAACCTGTGTAGTACCAAACCAGAGTGTATATTAAGTGGCATTAGGTAATGACTTAAATGCAGACTAAGTCCAAGATTTACTATTTGTTTTAAACACAAGATGAATACAGTATTTTCATTCTACTGCAGCAACTCACTGTTTGTAAAAATATACACAAAGTTATGTATTGTAACACTTAGATTAATCTTAATGACTGTAATTAGAGGTGGGAAGTTTTAGCGTATAAAATGTGACAATTTAGCATTCTGAATCTTGTATTTTGTATTTTGGAGAACTTAAACAGACCAATTTAGCATTTTACAGCATATTGCATTCTACAAAAACATAAACATCAGCTAAACATTACAAACTATGTGCAATAGATGTAAAGAATCAAATACTTTCTTTTAAACTACAACTACTATCAATCTATCATGTATTAACACAGCAGTTTCATAATTTTCACAGCAAAATTACACTACCACTTTAATAAAACGTTTTATTCTTGGATTCCTTAATTCATTGCTGGATGGAAATAATACTTCAACACATTTTAAAAGACTGGTACCATTTGTGACGTGCACATAAAGCATTATTTGTAAATATCCATCACCGAAGTGTTTCTGAACTCGTCTGAGCTTCCACTGCAGTCTTCACAGAGCTGGTTCACATCATATCAGTGCTTCAGTGCTGCAATACATGTCCCATTAACATGACTGGTGATTGTCAAGTTTCAACGAACTTTAGGTGAAGGGGAAGGGCTGCGGGAAATCTGCACAGATAAGTTGAAAAACTGTTAAACTAAGCACACACAATAAGTTTACTGTAATTTTATTAATATAAACCTACTGTTCTAAGTCAACTTCAAATAAAAAGCATGTAAGAGTCTTAATATGACTGAATAAATAACACACTTAGTATTTACATCCAACATAAAAGTTACAAGATAATTATTTTTACCAACTGTCATGTTATTATTCGTAAATAAATTAACAACTACGAATTTGGAATATAGACATTAAGGCGGCCGGGCACCTAGAGTTGCGCGAAATCAGGATGTCGCACTCGTGATAACGTTTTTTTAATTTATTTTTTGTATTTCATTTTTATCAAAAGTGCAAAAATATACGTACGAAAACATCGAAAGTAGAGGTTTCTGATGTGAAAATTCATTTACATAACATTGCAGGAGTTAATCATAAATCACACTTGGAAGCAGGCTACTCTTTGTTTATACTTTTTACGTGATAAGAACAATATGTCGTCGCTTTAAATTCTAAGGATAAAACCATATTCCTGGACATCTGCATAGTAACAAAGATGCCTCTGTGGTGGTGGTGTCCTCACTTCGCTGGACGTGTCTGCATGAAGGGGTAATGGTTCTGCAGGAGGCAGCCGACGACATAGGGGACGTGGAAAACTCTGCATGGATGCACAAAAAGTCGGCACATTAGTCAGTTGAGTGCTGCTCGCGCTCAGGCACACATGTCAGGGGACAGAAACCTGAGTTTTAGTCATCGTTGAGTTTTCAGAAGCCACCCGCCTAGTTCGTACCCAGGAGAGGTCAGGTCGCTACTCCAGCTTATAGAGTCACGACTCCACCTCATGTAATGTTTGTCTTAATTTAGTTTCAATAGCGTAAATGATTTGTAATTTCCTGTGTTTTCACCCATATAAGAACTACATCAAATTTATTTATTTCACTTAATAAATCTATTGCACATACAGGAGGTTATTGATCATTTTCTTTCCTCATTTCTCTGGTAGAAAGTTCTGTAGCTTCATTTTCTCCTTTAAACCTTACTGCACAACAAGGTATCATTGTGGGAGTTGAAGAAAATAAAAAATAAGAATATAATTCATATACGTAAAATAATAGATATTCAAGTAAGACAAATATCACTGACACCAGATTAAACAATACAAGTATTTAGAAAGTTTACACTAACGAAGCGCTCAATATTTTTATAGTAAAATTTAATACGTTTACATGTTTAAAAATAGTTATGTGGGACTAAACGAAAATAACTCGTGAACTATTAGGTGGCTTTCCCACAATGTTACGTTACACAGTTGTTAGCTTGTTCTTAAATCCCTTCTCAATAAATATTCTGATTTGATGCAATTTTTAACACTCGTTACTGAGTGTTGAAAAGTGATGCCAAAGAAATTTCAAAAATTGAACTCTTTCCTTATGTTTTCATGCTGTGCAAAATGTGCTCTATTATTTCTATGATGCGTTACCAAAGTGTTATGTTTTTCACAGTGTACGTTTGACATTTTTTAATGTCACGTTTCTTTCTTTTAATACCTATTTTGTCATGACAAGATAATAATAATTGTTAGGTTTTAAGTTCGACTTTTTTCGTGCCAATCGCTATAGTGTGTTCAATTGTTTACTTATTAGATATGGAAGTGGTACAATTTCATTTGAAGGAATTTAGTACAATATGAAAATTTATGAGAATTAATTCTTGGAATATTGGTAGTGTCACTCTTCTACTCATAATTTAAAAAAAAGTGATAAACCGAAATATTTATCAAGATCAATAAACAAATCCTCAAAGTTTTAATAAATAAAAACAATACATGAAACCACCCGTGACCACACACATACAGTCAAATCCGCTCAATTCATGGGAGTGTCCTCTCACTACTTTATGTGCTTTGTGTTCTGACCGTTGCTGCAATGGAAAGAAGGCGATTCTATGGCTCAATGCTCCCAGCAAGAAAATTAAAGGAAGGAAACTAGTCATTTAAAGCAAGTATGTTACATTTTTGTATGTTTTACAACAATATTATTTATGAAGTTAAGATATCCGATACGTCCCTAAAGTAACAGAGAGCAGGGTAGGAACTAATCAAAAGACTAAATAAAAGACAAAATTTCTAATTATTTTTAGTTTTTTAATACTTTAAATATGTTTGTTTCCAATTGTGTCACGAAAGTAAACAAAAGTAAAGAAATGTTCTACTGATAGGGGATGAAGATCTAAGTTCTTAATGATTATTCACTTCCAGATCACTGCAATCTGCGTTTGATTTGATTCCGGTGAGGTCTTCCCAGTTTTCACTATGGGGAATTTGAGTATTTGAGTGATGTTTATACTAGTGAGCAATTTTATTTTGGCATCTTTTCGTTTCCTATGCTAAAGTAATCCTTCGTTTCAAATTATGGTTCTGAGTCATCATTAATATGATCACCGGTGGCTTTGAAATTTTGAACTTAAATGTTTGTTACTAGTTGATTACTCTAGTTTATTACCTGCAATATTGTATATATATGATGAATATACATTATATTAAACATTATATTCTTTATTATACACATACATTATCTTTGGTAGCGCAACATTTCCGTTGTAAACAACGTTGAGCTAGCCGAAGTTTTAATTTCCATTTGTTGACTTTTTAGGTATCAGTTAAATAGGTTCTTCAACACATTTTTAGAGAAAAAAAATGTGTGTTAACTTCTTTAGCAGCAGCATAGTTACAAATTCTCTATCTCTCTTTTGCCCAGGGATTATGTCATTTAAAATTTTTTTCTGTCATGTCGAGACACAAGATATTAAACAGGTTCTTGTTTTCTTAACTTGGGAGATACTTATTTCCTAATTCCACAATGTTTACAGATTTTTATTCTGGGTTTTATATTTTACAGTTATAAAATATGGTAAAACAGAGAAGGGGTGGAAAATAAATTAAAATTCACATTTACAAGACGTTTACTTGCACTTTATATTAGAAATTTTGCTTTACAGAAAGTGTTCACCAAAATGTCAATGACTCATTTCTCACAGCTTTGCACAATGTTCAACTATAGCTGTGGTCACAGAATGGGTCTACAATTATTAGTTACTGTCACTTCTTGCTTAATCATGTCATAAATCCCACACTTAAACCATCTAAAATTACTCATTATTCTAAAACCCAATGCAACTAGGAATTGTAGTCTTCTAGGTTGCAAATGTTAATGTGTAGCTTTATTTAACTGTTAAACAAAAACCATATTAAAAAAATACTTGAATGTTCCAGTAATTCTTTTGAAGTATTTTTAATCCAGGAACAACATTTTCCAAATTAATTATATAATTTTTATCTCGTATTATTTCAGTATCTTGGTAACTTACAGGTGCTTGTAAAATAATGCTAAGGGTGTGAATAGTTTTTGTGTAGAAAGCCTGGAAATTTAAGGAAACTACAGGAAACAGAAATAAGAATGGCGGGATCAGGATTTCAAAACACATACTTCGGAAAAAATTTTGGCTATTACATTTTAACATTAACGCTTTCATTTTAGTCTCGTTTTTTCAAAGGACTATCTTGAAATAAAAATCTGTTTTTTTAAATTGTTATTAACTTATTTGTTAGTATTCAGTGACAATTTTAAACCAGATTCAGTGGCAACTAACCACTCACAGTAATTAGTTACAAAAATTCTTGGCAACACTGTATCAGTTTCAATGCGTGAATGTATGGCGCCCTTTCGTTTTCAGTGGCACACATTCTGTGAAGGAAAATTCTTTTATGGAGATGTGAATAACACTTACACTACACCCCATTCTTTGATAATGCATGTTGTTTGTTTACAATTATTGAGAAAAAATCCTCATATAGTTTATAAATTACCAGAGATACCATTTTTATTTAGTCAATGTAACAGAAGAAATAAAAAATATAGTTTCATGAATTGTTAAAACAAGCAAAATGTTTAGCAGTATTTCAAATACGGTAGATGCAATATATGTTACCAAATGGTGTAATGCTAGTAAGTCGATAGTACATGTTACTAGGCTTAGAAATCTTCAAGGAACATGGTTTTTATTAAAATCATGAAAGAGAAGTAATATTAAATATATGACTTTCTAATTATGTACTAAGTATACATAAAACGTTTAAACACATAACAGCCATGTTTGTTTCAAAGTTTAAACATACCAGTTCCATACAAGAATAATCTCCCCGATATACTTCTTGTTCTGCTTTGTTTAATTAAACCGCGCATTGTCAAAACAGAATTGTGTAGAGGGCGATAGAAATGCTTTATAAAAGACAAAACGCCAATGATGAATGTAGCGAAATCACTTTTGGCTAGAGATTGAACTACGTTAAAAATAGTTCATGAATACAACTCTTAATGTTTTACTCATTTGCTGCAATGGCTGTCAAAATTTTCAGTAACGATGATGGATTAAGTATTGATGGGGGTCAAGATTGTGCAAGTAGTTTTGTCTGGTAAAGTGACCAAACGAGTACATCAAGTAGTACTTAACAATTATATTTACAAAATAAATCCTTAATATAATGGATGAACCAAAATCAATGTATATAAAGACACCAATTTTAAAACAGGCCTATGTAAAAACAGGTAACGTTGCGGACCACTAAGACCCAAACTACTAACCACAAGTTGTTGCGGAGTACAGTTTTGATACACATTTTGTATTTTGCTAAGAGATTTCAAAATAACGACACTGACAAAACCTTACAGTAACCAAGTGTAGAGCTGAGTCAAAGATTTTTTAGCGACTCTTAACAGATATATTCTTGGGAGCCGATGTGGATGATTGGCGGAAGTATGCAGCAGTGCAGGGATGGACTGGCGGAGGAAACAGGAGATCACCGAAAAAAAAACTGTTGACCAGCTGCACCATCTGGAAAAATGCCCGAATGCAAAAATATGGGAGCTCTCCCAACCGGGAAAGAAAACAAGTGCTCTGTAAATCTACATCCAGATTATTCTATAAAAACCTAATTTAATTTCCAAATTTCAAGTAAATTGTTCTGCAGTGAACATACAGACTTTCCATCTGCTCTTCTTTAAAGGAGTTAGTACACGAAGTGCTTGTCCTTTTCCTGTTTTTCTCAAATTATTTTTCAGAGGACTTTTTGAATTTTTGTGACAAGACATCAATGACAGTTTTGAACACCATCATTCATTAATGTACTTTCGCTACCTTTTTCTGGTCTTCCGTCAGTGCGTAATTAAGTCAGGGTAAAAACTAACAACTTAAGATAGTTTACAAAATTATGACATGTCTTATCACTCATGTTTAAATAAACACTGTGGTAAACAACTTATCTCGAAAACTTGTAATCATACAGTAGATATTTAATTCGAAATACTTCCTTCTAATCTTTCATGGGTCAAACTAATAACTTCCATAGCATGTCCGTTTGTGATGTTTTCGAATTCTCCATAAGATCTTTCTAACAAACGCAATATCTATGCATCCTTTAATATTTTATGTAGAGTATTCAAATATCAATGTTTTAAAGGCATTAAGTTTAGTGGAATCCCAGAAAACTCATTAATCTTTTAAGTAAATAAAATATTAAAACCTGCCACAATTTTTTTTCCGTATATGTGAAATAAACTTAAATTCGGTACATTAGGAATGTTGACAAGTTAAAAATAATTCAAAATACTTTTGAAGTTCAAATTACATGTACAAACAATACAGGGGTTTAAAATGCAAACAAATATGTGTAAAACGTGATATAGGTTCCGAAATATTTGAACGGTCATAACAATTTCTACTAAATCCTTTTAAATATCATATATTTCAACATACATTGCAAATAAATACTTATTTTTAAATATACAAAATGTTTGAGAGTATTTTTAACATAAGTATATTAAGGTGAACAATATGCTCGTATAAGTTAAAATGAAGCCTGCTAAAAATAAATAAATAAATATTCAGTGGGGATGTACTAATCAAGAGTGAGGGAACCAATCACCGAGATGACAGTATTGGAAGGTGCAGTCCATAGGCTGTTGTATCTGAATGGTGATGAGGTGAGACCTTAGAATCGAGCACTGCCAAAATGAAAGAGCGGGGGAAAGCGGAGTTTCCCGAGAAAACCCTAAGAAATGTTGAGCACTCTAGCCACTAACTACCACGGCCCCCATGTGGTACGAGGAATCAACACTACGAGACGTAAAAATCCACCTTCTCAATAGTATAATACTGCACTGTGATAAAATGCAGAAATAATAAAATATTATTGGACACTAAACTTACTATCAAAATTGCCGTAATATTTACAACTAACATGGCAAATTGTTTAAATTAGTTAACTTTACTTTCAGCTGTCAGAGTCAGTTCACAAATTGAAATAAGTCCTCCCGCATACCACCAAATTTTTGGCTGAGGAAACTGAAGCTGCTTGCTCTTATAAAAGTGTTAAAATTATGTACTATTCTAAAATATATTCTTGTGTATAGTAGGAACACTTATTTAGGTTACCGTTTGTAGATAGATTCTTAAACAGAGTGGTTTTTATTTTAGGGGCAGCCAAAATATAATAATAAAAAATTTTAAACATATTTCCAAATGCAGGTCAAGCTAATATTAATAGTATAAATGTCCAAAGGCAGAAAAAAAAACTGAGACAAAAATATAGTTGGGGGGAGGTGTGTTTAATTTGAGATTATAATTCAGTATTTATTTTTACTAAAGGACCTACGAGGAGTGCATCATACTTCAAAATGCTGATGCTGAAGACATCCCACACTTCGTGGATTTCATAACCAAAGAAACATCAAAAGAAATGGCTATAACAAACTAGTTGTTTGCAGGAGACAGGAAAAAATAACTTTAATTTTTGGATGATATACCGCCATTACCATCATTCCTGACAGCGGAAAAATAATCCAAATAAACTGTTACTATTTCTTCACGTACCGTAGTGAGTGATGCTGTTTAGGCAGCTAATATATCTGACAAAAAAACATTCCAAAACAAATGTGACGAATCGCTTACAACTACAACGATTCAAAACAACGAAACTAGTATTCAAGATCGTAGAGTTTTTGATCGTTTCGCACATATTTTCAGAGATTGGTCGATTAAGCAAGCACAACAGTTTTTTCAACTGCACCCTTAGTGATCTGAACTTGCTGAAAGAAGAAAGAAAAGGAATGATGAGCATATTTCACATCCACTGAAATGTAACTCTTTGTGTTCTGTGTAATATTTGCGCCCTGTTTATGCTCTTTTTTATCAATTAACTTATAAAAATTTATTTATAATATATTGTCTAGAAATGTCAACATATTCATGTGGCTTCCGCGTAATAAAAAGACTTTCATTACATAATTAACAAACTAATATAATCAATAGTGCACTTCAAATACTTTTCAAGAAAAAATGTCATATTAAGTGTATTCTGGAACATAAACAATTTTTTATTCGATAATTAGCGTAAAATAAAATGTTTCCAGTACGGTAACTTTCAAAACTTCCACACGCGTAATTCCACATAATATATTCAAATACCTGCAGCGGAAATAAATTCCAAAGAACACAGTGGACATTAAAATTTGCTTCTTCTGTGAGTTCACAAACTATATTGTAATGTAAAGCCTCGAGTTCTGCTATAACTTTTAGTACCCCTAAATAAAGTAAATAAAGAAAATAAAGCCAATAGAATTAATTAGCCACGATCATGCACGAAACAAAAACTAGTTAGGCTCTGGAAAGGCCTTGCAGTGCATGGGTTCCAAAAACACAGTTTAAATGTTAGTTAAAATACAGAGCCATTGTGTACTTCACATTCAATTCTCGATTTTGGTTCTTCGAAAATGGACTCTCAACATCTTTATGTAACACTTTAACTTTCCATATATAATAACGCTATACACATATTCCAGCACGACTGATTTTCAAGAAATAGATTTAAAAAAAGAAAAGTTATGAACTAAGTTTATTTAAATAAATAAATATTACCTACGAGATACATGATCTATTCTCAGCATAGGGAAGGTCTTTCGAAGTACCTTATTATATCTTTTAAACGGCGATACAAAATGCTTGTGATACAGCCACCCGTAACAGACTGTGAAGTAAATATTTATTCAGATGAGTGAAAATATCATGTATTCAGTAGATAGTTTCCACTTCAACCGCCTGGTTTTGATTGCAAAGATGTGGTTGCATTATCGCCAACTGATTACAGCATTGGTGTGTTCAATCACAAATAACTTTCGAAACCAGTTGTTTAATTCTACCAAATTCAACAATCTGATGCTTTGCGGGCATCACAATGTTTTTGTCATGGGTATGCAAATTTTTATGTCCTTTACTTGCATACATATGTATATGTTAAGTGCGCCATTTCCGTTACATTTGATGGCGTAAGGCAAACTCTCTTTTGTAACTCACTTTCACTTCAGAACAAAAATAGGATAGGCATATCACACACAATTGCAAAGGTCTCTTTAGCGCATGAGAATAGATATGGGTATATTGGAATTACTATGCAGTTAAATTGGATAGTAAACAGTAACAGATGTGAATATATTCAAACCGGCAAGATTATTTTATGAGAATGAACGGACAATATTCTTTTATTTTAAACTTATAGTTGGAAGGTACACAAATCATTTACAAAAAAGGCTAAGAAATTTTTGTTTTTGTCATCACACTTATCTTCTTTGATTTATGTGAATTTAATTTGAACTAGTTTACTATTATCATAAAATTATAGTCAAGTTGTAAAAATTATATAAATGTAGGAATTATTTATAAAATGTTAAGTGAAATAATGAGTGTGGGGTTGTTCCGTCAGTTTGCTATGCAGTTAAGAGTGCGTGTAGTTAAATAAACACTGAAAATATCAATTGAATTCTAAAATTTTTTTGAAGCTAATATGGATAGTATACAAAACTACAATCTTAGATAATGGTATTTACCAACTTGAAGTGTGTAAATATTTATCCACAAATATAAATTAGTTTCGCGTGATCTATCGCGCCGCAGTTAAATGCACAAGGTTCCGGTGTCAGAGATTGTGCCTCAGAAGTTCGTAACCCTGGAAACAATTTTGTTCAAAACGTTGGCTAAATTTATTTTCTAGGATTTCTGGTTTTTGACTTTCTCAAATTAGCTTCAAGAAACGTACAGTTATGGATTGATGCTTTTAGCATTGAATTATGTACTACGCTGTAACATATGACCAAATTCAAGCCCCGTTATACTATTTTATCACGTCAGATGTGTTCATTGTAATTTCATTTTACGAATATTCTATTTTGCTGAGTTTTATCTGTTTAATTTATTTAATTTTTGTGATGGCTGACATAGGTTAACTATTTTTGTTTAGTGCAATAAGAGTACTAAGAGAAAGGCTTAGTTCAGAAAGTGCAGTTTTAAGTAATTTCTCTATAAATTACCGAGTGCAGATATGCTAGTTCTTTGGAGTTGGCTCGAGGCACGACATTGCTAGTTTCTGAAAGAACTCTGAAGGGTAGCATTTTGATTGGCTGAAGAGACTGATGTTTCCGTTTTGAATGTATTATACGATGAATACAGGCTTTTTGGACGGCGAATATAGGAGAGAGAGTCACGCGATGTGCGTGCTCTCGTTTTAGGATTTTAATTAGCTGCGAAATATTGTGCATCAGGCTGCCTGATTAGGCGAAGACGTGTCAGAACTGCAGTTTGCTGTGAAAGAAGAGGGCCTGACAGTAATAATTTGTAAATATTTAGCAGATTTGTACTAGCGCATCTGAACGTATGGTGCGTATATAGACTTTATTTCACCGGCACCAGTCAGCCCGTGAGCTGATATAGGGAACAGGATGCAGAGAAAACACTCTCCTTGCAGTTCTACAAGAACTTCTAGACGGCGCAGAACTTCGCTCACCGACATGAAGAATAAAGCTAAGTATCGCCAGCCTATTGTCTCGTAGTTAGAGCCTGACCGTAATTGACGACTCCATCTTCCGATTTTTGTACAGTCTGTAAAGCGTGTAACTATCTGGAAATAATTTGCCCGACGGGCATCTCTGAGTTAAAGAATTCATATTCAAAACCTAGGTTTGGCCGTGGCACAATTACAAATAATAATTGCATCTTTCTAAGTGACATAATAAAATTTAGGTATATTCTGCTACACTTATCTTGTATTATCAATATGGTCTACTTAATTTGGTTTCTGAAGGATCCAGATGTTTTTATTCTTCAATACTATGAGTCAGCCAAGTATAATTAATTATATTAAAATTTATATTACTTTACGTGAGTCTTACTATTACCACATCTTGTTCAGCCATCTTATGTGTGTCATTTTCGTTGCAAGCATAGTACGATATAAATTATTTTAAAATTCGTTGGACTGTAGTTTCTTTCAGTAGTATTGGAGTATATTTTAGGTGGTTCTGCATGCAATTATTTCTAGGTTCACCAGCGAACGCTTCCAGAACTTCGGTTGGTAAGACATACACTGGTGTTCCCCGCATACACATACCGGATCCTACTTTAGATGAGCAGTGCAAATGTAACTTCAAAATTAACCCTGAGATATATAACCTTTACTACTAAATAGCTGAAATTCATCATGTCACTACTAACGTCAGTTATTCCACTCTTGCACCACATACTTGCATTGCACGGTCTTGCATAGAGAAAGAGGTAGCTGCGTGTGTGGCATAGAGAAAAGTGGCGTCAATGTGTAGGTAACGAGTCAGAGACGCCACGCAAAACAGACGCGAATCGGAACTAAACAGTCGATGCCGATGCCAGTAAAGTGTACATGTAGGCTCTAACTTAAAGAAAGTAAAGATGTCTGGACAACGTGAGACAGTTGAGCATCCCGGCGTAGGGGAGGAGCAGTCCAGCGAGGAATACGGAGGGGTGGAAGAAAGCACGGCATGCGTCTACGAGGAGGTTTTAGAGGCTGGCACCGCAGCAAACGTAGTTACAGAGCCAGGGTTATTTCAGAACGCAGAACGAACTATGCTAAGCAGGATAGAGAGCCTAATGAGTACAATGGCTGTAAGTATGAACCCTTTGAGACAAGAAATGCAGACTCAGGCTGGCAAACTAGACATGCAGGCTTTAAAACTATACGCGCGGACTGCGAAGTTCGAAGAGGTGAGAGGTGAAATGCAAACAATGGGCCAAGGTTTGTGACAGAGTTCTCTGGGCGCTGTGAAATGTTACAAAGGCAAGTGACGTCACTAAGCGAAAATTTGAAAGGGAAAGTTGAAGAATTACAGGGTGAGGTAGTCACAGTAAGAAGTGAGGTACGTTCGCAACGGACAGAGCTGGAACTGGTAAAGGAACATGTGACGATACAGACCCGTGAGCTAGAACACAGTGTAGAACAGCTGGAGGGTAACCCACTAATGACAGAAGTATCAAGTCAGGTACGCGATACTATAACGGCACAGATAGATTCTTATGACCGTCATATAGAGACTCAATTAGCGCAAGTCGAAAAAGCGTCACACACAGACCACAGTAAGATCAATGCGCGCCTAGTGGACGTGATTAGTCACCTGGGTGATTTGGAAACAAAGGTCGATGATATGTTAGCCGACCTAAGGAGAGTTCAGGTAGCTCCTGCGGCCGAGCTAAATGCAACCTCTACGTCACACGCATCTACATCGACGCCAGTTGTAGCAACGATGCCACCAGCCATTGAGGGTTTTGCAGGCTTACCAACTGCGCCTACTGCAGGAATATTGAGTAATCACCTTTCCAAGCTCTGGGTGGAGCAATTACCAAAATTCGAAGGAAGAATGGGAGAAAACCCGGTCAACTTTCTTTTGAAATTTGAGGAAAAGCCCGTTTATTCGCCTTGAGTGACGCCTATGTTATCAGGTGCCTAAGCATGTGCCTAAAGTCCACAGCCTATTTTTGGTGGAACTTACCCGTGATAAAGTGACATCGTACCCAGACTTTAAGGGAAAATTCTTAGAGCATTTCTGGAGTAGAAAAATTCAGGGAAATTTACGCGCACAACTACACGCAGAACGTTTCATACCGGGTAAGGGACACAGTCTGGAATACCACCTTTCAGACATTTACCAGAAGTCCAGGCACTTTGACCCACCAATCAGCGAGGACGAATTTATCGCAATGGTCCTTAAGCAGCTACCATTTAGGTATCAGACACACTGGGCAGGCCGACATTGTTCTGACATTGCTACTTTCCGCAACAATTTGATAGAATTTGAACAAATTGAGTGCCAACTACGTCTACAAAATGGCTGCGAATCGGAACACAGTGAGCGACGAGAATGCCCAGGACCTGTGTATAGCCGACCCACGCAACCTGAGCCCCATTTGCACCCAAGATACCCTGACAGACCAAGGGTAAATGCTATAAGCACTGCAACATGTAGGCAGTATCCCTATCTGCGCCAGCAGAGTCGTGAGGGATATCAGTCGTATTGGGACCGGAGATATTACAGCTTGCAGAATGGTCACGGCCGGAAGAGCTATGGAAGCTCTTGGAGGTCCCAGGTTAAGGGGAATGAAGAACGAAACTTCGACCACCAAGTCGATAAACTGGGAAGCCGAGACGATGGAGAGGTCCGCCATATTTTGAGGTCGGAGCAGCAGAGGGAGAGGCAGTATACCGATCCAGGCCGCCCACCTAATATAACATCTAATTATCGCGACACGAGACAAGGAGGAAGCCTGATGGCAGGAGGGACTACGCACAAGGCAGCAGCGTACAGGAATGTAGACGAGGGTACGAGAGAAGGGGGCTATTTTTATAATCATACCCCGCTAAATCCCACTTCACCTTCGTTTGAGCCGCAAGTACCTAGCAGAAAATGGATTGGAAGAAAAGGCCAAAGCTCCGACAATAGCGGTAACGGGCCATTAAACTACCACAGGTCGATGATGTAGAGGCCCGAGCGCTGACCTGCAATACCGAAATGTTAAGGGGGCCCACCAACAGATCAGCCAGTCAAGTGCATAATAGTATTAATGTTTTGGAAGATAATTTGTTGTACGAAGCTAACCTGTGTACTGTGTTGTTGGACGAAACAGAGAGAGAATTTTTGCTGAATGAACCTGTTAATGACGCAGTAAAGCCATGTGATTCTATGTGTCCAGAGTTATTGTTCTATATTTGTAAATTGTGAACTTCATGCCAGACAGTGGAGCAGAAATCAGCTGTGTATCTGAAGAACTAGTAAATGAAATAATTAGAACAGGTTACCCACTACCTAGTGTACCAGTACCGAGAGTACGTATAGTTGGGGCAACAAAGAAGAACGGGCATATTGTAACGAGGCAGGTTTTACTGGAAGTAGAAGGCTTAGGACGATCTAAGGTAGTGTCAGCGCTGGTAATTAAATGCCTTTCTAAGCCAGTAATATTGGGAGTAGATTTTCTCACCAAGTACCAGATTAAACTAGATTTTGGCGGATGGCTTGTTTTTACTCCGGAGGACGAAGAACCCGCGTCTGTTTCACCAGAGTGTTGGAGCAGTTCAGATTGGCTAGCCAACATGCTACAAGTAGAGCTGTACCTGGTGAATCGGCCTTTATTGTCGAGTGAAGTAGTGACACCGGAAGACATTTATCAGGCAGTAGCCGACATAAGTACGCTGACTAGAGACCAGAAAGTGCGGCTAGAGAAGCTTTGGTTTAGACACCACCTTACGTTTTCTGAGAAACCAGAACGTAACAAGTATTTTAAAGCTGATATTAAAGTGATCCCTGGAGAACCGTTTCACCGCAAGACGTACCCGATACCAGCGAAGTACCAGACCGAGACGGCGAAGTACCTGCAGTTGATGCTCGACTGGGATATTGTGAAACCGACAGCCAGCCCGTATTCTAATCCGATGGTTTGCGTTAGAAGAAAAGATGGATCAGTAAGGCTGTGTTTAGACACAAAGAACTTGAACAAAATCACTTTTAAGCCAAGAGGCAGTCCGCGCCCTATGGAAGAGTTGTTAAGACTGTATCAGGGAGTGAAGTATTTGACTACGATCGATCTGACCCACGGATACTGGCAACTTCCGTTAGAAGAAGAGGCGAAGAAGAGGCGAAGCAATAAAAAGGTTTTCTGTTTCGAAATGAATAATACGTCTTCAAGTACTACCTTTTGGAGTATGTAATGCTGTCGCGCAGTTTTCACACTGCATTAATGAGACATTGGGAAAAGAATGCGAAGAGTTTTCGAGATCTTATGTGGACGACATTCTCACAGTTTCAACTACATTTGAAGACCATGTCAACCATCTAGATAAAGTACTGACGAAGATCGCTGATGCAGGAATGACAGTGTAGTTAAGGAAGTCTTTGTTTTGCAGAGAAGAAGTGTCATTTTTAAGGCATGTACTGACGCCTGATGGAATTCGTACTGCGCCAGACAAGTTGTCAGATATAATGCATTTTCCGGTGCCACGCAATGTGAAGCAGTTAAGAGCATTTTTAGGAGTCGTCGGTTTCTACCGCAACTATTCAGACAAGGTAGCAGCTGTATGTGTGCCATTGTTCGAGCTACTTCGTAAAGATACGCCGTGGGAATGGACGGAAAGGTGGCAGCAAGCTTTTGAAGCAGTGAAGGCACTATTTCTGGAAGAACACGTTATCCACCATCCAGTGCAAGGGGAAACGTACTACTTGTATACAGACGCATCAGGTTACACGCTAGGTACCAAACTCGCACAACGAGACCCTGAGGGGGCAGAGAAGACTGTTGCACTAGCTAGCAGAACCCTAGGTAAGGCGGAGAAGAACTACACTACTACCGAGAAGGAGATGTTAGGCATTGTATGGGCCTTACAAAAGTATCGCAGTTTGCTGCTAGGCGAGAAGATAGTGCTGTTAACAGACCACCAGGCATTGCTGAGTTTAAGATCAAGCAAGATTTTTAGTAGCCACTTAACCAGATGGTCACTATTAGTACAAGAGTTCGACCTGGAAATCCGGCATATCAAGGGGTCAGATAAAATATTAGCTGATTGCCTAAGTCGTGCACCCGACGGAGAACTAAACTGTGCACCGAAAGCGCCGCGGGAAATATCCATAGCCGCAGTTCAGAGGAAGTTTGACACCGCTATACCCTGGCACCGAAATTTTGAACGCCTAGCCGAGAAACAGAAGAGCGACATGTTCTGCTGTCGTGTAAGAGAGAGATTAGCGCAAGTATCGCCAGAAGACAAGCTAAAGCGTTTGTATTGTATCTGTGATGAAGACGTACTATTTTTCTACAACCAGCCTAAGACTCGGATGGAGCACGAGTGGAAAACAGTGATACCGGAAGAAATACAAACACCGCTGATCCAGGACACGCACGAAATGCTAGGACATGTAGGGGTAGGAAAAACCTACGAAGCGATATGCAGACAATTTTACTGAAAGAACATGCAAGCTAGTATTAGTAAGTTGGTGCGTACATGCGACTTGTGTCAACGATATAAACATTCGCAGGAAAATTTGGTCGGAAAAGAACAGGCGATAATACCGAAGTACCCGTTGGACATAATATCAGTTGATTTGTTTGGACCATTGCCAAGGTCAAAGGCCGGAGTCACATATGTTTATGTCATTATGGATGTATTTTCTAAATTTACTAAATTGTATGCAGTTGTACAAGCCACTGCGAGAACATTGATGGAGAAGTTAAAGTTGTTTGTTGAAGAGATTGGTAAACCGAAATACGTCCTGTCGGACAGGGGAACGCAATTTACTGGGAAGACGTGGCAAGAAGGTGTAAAGAAGATTGGTTGTACACCTACATCTGCAG